>JAVTVJ010000952.1:312500-569146 GCA_034509425.1 Eopsaltria australis
TCCAGCACGATGCTTGTCTATCTGATCAGGGCTCCTCGGCTGGCACCTGACACTTTCAATACCAGAATGACATTCACATGCATTCTTTTCCAATGCTGTCACACAGCAAGAGCTTTCTTCTCTTCATTTGCTTAGAGGGTGCCTGGCAAAGCTATTAAGTCTGTGATGGGAGTGACAGTTAACTGCAGACCTGTCAGCCTCACTTCCGATGTCAGCACATCCTTGTACCCATTAGGAGCACATCGCTCCAGCTTCACAAATAACCCGTAATGTACTCTGGATTCTGCATCCAAACACGGCCCTAATGGGCTCGCTGAGAGGTCCCTTCTGAGGCACTCACAGGGTGTTTGTTTAGTTGATCCTTTAAAGGGCTTTTTTGGGGGACAAACAGAGGGAAAGTCTCTCAGCTGTGTAGTTGTGAGCACGGTGAGTTGATGTCCCAGTGTGTCTCCTGACCTGCCTTTTGTAGGCTGGAATGGTGAATTTTGAATCCGTTCAGCATGGAAGAAAGTTCTGATTTTTTCCTACCTATGAAGGCTGTTAATGGAAAAACCATGACCAGTAATGAGAGTTTCAATGAAATATTTGCCACAGCAGAAGTGTAGAGAGGAGAGGACACCAACACAGCAGAAGCTGCTACCAACACAGCAGAAGCTGCTGCCAGCACAGCAGCACTTTGGGCATTTTCCTGCAAGTGTGGCCACTCAGTGTTTGAGTATCTCTGTTACAAACTCAGGGGCTGCAGCTTCACCCCCTTATCCTTGGCACTTACTTATACAGCTCAATGTTCCCTGTTCATAACACATCCCAATAACCCACAGGATTTAATTTTCAAAAGCACTTTTTTCAAAAATGGAAGCATTAATGGGTTGGAGCCATTAAAGGGTTTAGGAGTGCTAGGAGATGAAATAATGGGGTTTTTAATCTTGTCCTTCAATGCAAAGAAGAGCAATGGTCCCTCATTTCTGCATCACCAACAAATGAAGGAGTGATATGATTTCATAGTTTATGGGATGGGTTTTCATCAGAATTTCATTATTTTTTCAGCTGAGTGACTCAGGGGTAAACAATGTTTCTCCTTTTTGCTGTCCCAGAACTGAGCCTGAACTGAATCACGGAAAATGTCACAGAAATTATAGTTATGAATTGATGAGTAATTGAAGCAGTAATGCACTTACAATTGCTCTGCTGTAACTCTTCAGGTATTCTTTCTTTGCTCTTCTGAGTGGGATTAGCCATCAGCTTTCTTTTTAGGCAGTATATGATAAGATGCCTAAAAACCAAGCACACCAATCTGATCCATGTCTTTTGCCAAGAATCTTTCAGTCCCCCATGATCTGTGATCCTGAGCCCAGCAACAGTGGGATCAGGAAATATGGTTTGCATCGAGCTCCTCGTGCCTGACTGAGCCCAACTTAGGAATTAGATGTCAATTGTAATTGCCCTTTGTCTGTGTGATTTGGGAATTGATAGCAGCAAGAAAACCAGAAAAGAACTTATTAAATACACCCACATCTCTGCTACTCTTCATAAAGTTTGAGTCATAACTGGACCTCTGATAAAGTGTTAAAACAACAGAAACATGAACTAAAAAACATGGGTTTTTTTCTCCTTGGGATCTTCTCCTGAGATGCTACACTTGGGATTCACAATTAGATAACTTGCCAGCTCTGAGAACATTTACTGCTGCAGTGGTGATTGTCAGGAGATTCAGGTGCTTGAAAGCTAGGGTGGACATCTTGTGGACAATTCAACAATTATTTTTAAAGCTTTCCTAATGCAACTGAGAGACCAAGCTGCCTTCTTGGCATCTGCTGTTGAGTGCACTGTACGTTAGATAGACAAGAGATGGGGCCGGGGGGAGTTTCAAATTCAACAGCCCAGGTATCAATTAAAGTTGGGTTATTTTCGTATGTCACCGTTCTGACCCTTTAAACAGAGCAGCTACAGTGGAATCAGGATGTCCCTCTGACCCCATCCTATGCAAATGCACCGAGGCCAGAAGGACCAGAAAACCTACTGAATTTTAATGGCATGAGTGTGTGATGCCCCCAACTCATTGACATTCTGAGCGGGTTTTTTCACTAATCCTCACACTCAGTAGGCACAACTTTCTTGATCTTGGTGCTTCCACAGGGTGTGCGGGTCAAAAAGGCAGCTGAGATCGGCCAGGAGGAAGTCAGGCTCTACAGGCATGGAGGGATATATTCAGGCACAATTAGAAATGGGCCTGAGCCTTGAAAGTCAGGTAAGAATCCAAACTCTCCCGAAGTTGGAGTGATAGGTGAGCCATGCATTTGGGTCAGTCCCGTGGAGATACTGACCAGTCAGTTCATCCACAGCCAGAATTTCCCCAAGTCCCTTCCTGGGTTTACATTTTGAGGGATATTTTTGAAACAATCTGCTATCAGGAAGAACTTGGTGAAGTTTCAGTGCAGAGTTATCTGTGTGGTTCTTCTGCTTGGACGTCTCTCCACAAGTGACATGGAGGAGCAGCTCTGACATGAAGAATAACAAAAGAGAGGCATAAGAAGAACAGCAAATTATTTTCTGCAGTGATTTTTTTGGCTATATTGCGTTCCCCTTGAAACAGATAGAGTTGGTAACCTCCTGGCTCCCTGTGGAGGTGGAATGATGATCAGTGGTCCCCAGGCGCTCCTGGGCAGGGCCCATCCAGTCAGACACAGTGACAGGCAGCTCTTCCCTGTTGATGGAGAAGAGCTGCTGTATTTAGGGGCTTATGCTGCATCTGGTGGCTCTGGAATGAATTCCACTTGTTGTGGAGTGGGGTGCAGGCAGCAGTGGGTTTCTGCTGTGGGTCTGTGCTGTGTCATTGCACAACAGTGGGTTTATTCTGTGCTGGGTTGAAGGGCAGCGTTCAGGGTTGGAGCTTTAGAGAGTGAGGAAAGGGGGCTGTACTGCAGAGATGGTTTTCATTCACTTGGCAGTTCGGTTTGGGGATTTTTTTCTTAGTTGGCCCTGGCTGGTTTTGCCTTTTTTACTCTTTTATTCCCAATGGCTTTAAAAATCTTAAATGTTTATGAATTTGGGCCACATAGTATTTAAATTCCCAAACAGAGGCCCATTCTTCTCTGTAACAACCTTGTAACTTTCTAAGGTTGTCAGACGTGTTACTCTTTTTTTTTTAAAGGGAGTTTTGTATATAGAACCTCAATTATTTCCTCATAAAGTGATTTTAAAATGATTCCCCAGTGAGTTTTAGGAAAGTGTGTCTAGACTTTTTTTCTTCTTCTGCTTTATCCCAGTCTCCCCTTCCAGCCTGCCCCTATCATTTTGTAGGTTATGGATAGCTGAGGATTTGTTGTACTGCAATTTAATGCTGAGTGTGTGCTGTGACCTTTGGGGGGGCAGTCTGTTGGCAGTATCATTACAAATAAAGTACTAACAGATTTCAGATGTTTATAGATTCCAAACTGGATGCTGACGCCTGCAGCCGTTTATAAACTCCCCTCCGCAGATTTGCACTTTTGACACCGAGGTGGTGGCGTGGGCCCTGCTCAGGTGCCAGCTGATTGCTCTGCTGAGCCCCTCCAGAGCCAGGTGAGCTCCCCTCGGTGCCTCTGCTCTGACTGGGGCAGCAATTGCAGCTGCAGGAGAGGAACAAGCCCTGCCTGAAGGGCCAGGGCTGCCACGTGCACCGTGCCACTGCAGGTATTTGTTATTTCAGGTGGACATGGCCAACTACAAAGGCTTTACAAAGCCTGGCCTACATCAGCCAGGCTGCTCTTGAGCAGAGGCAGACACTCAGACTCCAGCACGGGGAGGGAGCCAAGCCATTAAGCTGGATTTGGGGGTAATTTTTACAGCCCCAGTCGGTGACTGAAGTCAGGGGCTGTCGCTGGGGCACAGGACAGCACCTCATGCTCACTCTTGGCACAGGTTTGCTGCAGTGTGACAGTGACCTGGGGACAGGGGGAGTCGAGTAAGCAATGTCTGAACCTCTGGCCTGTCTCAACAGGGCAGATCTGGTTGAGTGCAGAGCACACGCTCAGCCCACAGAGCTGCAATTCCCAGCTGGCTGAGGTTCTGCTGCCAGATCCCCTTCCCCAGCTGCTCCAGCCCGGAGACAGGGCGCTCCTGGAGAGGAGCTCATCGTGGGAGGCAGGATTTGCATGGCAGGATGCTAAGACAGCCAGAGCTGTGGTTGGCTTTACTGCAGGAAGTGGATTAGGCAAATCCCTGAGACAGTGCAGAAATCCATTTTTCCAGGTGCTGAGGCTGAAGGAAACCTGTAATTAATAGTACCCCGATTTTTACTTAGTTAAGTCTTAGAGCGAGGTATCCTGGAGTTTATATTTTTAGCAGCCACTTTAAGAGAGGGTGGAGGAGGATAAGTGTGCATGGAGGGAGAGATTAATTTAAAATTGATAACCGCATGGCAGCACCACAGTTTTAACAAGCTCAAGGCCTGCCTGGCGCAGCCTGCTGTACTCGGGGGACTGGAGTTCAATTCTCCGTGCTGCCAGTTGAAATCAGAAATCACAACTGCAGTGATTAGCAGTGAATTTCCTGATCTTGGTGCCGCAGGCAAAGGAAGGAGGGGACTGGTCTTTTCCCTATCTCTAGCAAGGTTAACCCCTAGCAGGGGAGACAAAGGTAGGGAAAGGGAATCTAGGGCAGTTTACACCATTTAAACTTCTACATGCTGTTTAAAGAAAAAATCAATGGCCATTAACAGCCCTGCCTGACTGTGGAGAAGTGCCCAGCAGCGTCTTAATTAATCTCGTTGCTAATAGAGGAACATCACTTCCAAATGCTTGTGCTACCCCTCTCCTTCCAATGATGTAGGTCAGATCCAGAGAGGCAGAATACAGATGGCAAAAGCAGGGACTTGGATGTCATTCCAGAGTCATCCCAAATGCTGGGTTTACACCAGTGTAGCTGGGACCAAATTTGATTCTATTCACATCAGCATCAAGTACCACCCCCTCTTGCTTTCCCTGTGTTCGTTCACCAGGAATGGATGGATTGAAAACAGTGAAACACTGTTCTGTATTGTTAGATTCTGGTTTATTTTTATTATTTGTCCATATAAGACGACTCCACCTGACAAACAGAAAACAGCAGCACTTGTGAGTGTGTGGTCAATGTCTGTACAAAGCCATCACACTGGTCCCTTGGTCTCTTTCTGAGTGTTGTTGCTGCTGAAGGTTGCTTGCCCAGGTCCCTTGCAATGTGAAAGGAAGGAATTTTGCCTAATATGTGTAATAATACCAAATTGCAATCTGTAAAACTATTGCAATGTGCAGCAAGTTGGGACCTCATTTGTCAACTCTCTGTCCTGGAAATGGAAGCGTTTTGGTAGCTAGAGCAAGAAAAGGTGTTGCTTCATGGATTAGTAATAGTTGGTCCAGAAATTGCCTTCTACTAATCCAGCCCCTCGCCTGATGGAGAGGACTGGGAATGATTTTGCTGGCTTGCCTCTTTGTTCCTTCCTGACCCTTCCATGGGTCAAACCAGTGTTTTTTCAGCTGAGCTGCTGAAGCACGTGATGTGCAGAGGAATAATGTGTGTACTTGGACTTTTGTGTTTCCCATGGGGTGCCCAGCCCTGTGCCAGGGTCTCTGCACCTCTGACCATCTTCTCTCCAGTAAAATCAAATCAAGGTTGGTGTCGTGTGGGATGGGAGGGGCCTCTTCTCTGTGAACAACTGCTGGAAGTCCAACATTTGCAGGGCTGCTCAGAAGCTCTGGGAGGTGTCAGTGGGGTGTGGGGTCCCTCCTGCTGCACCAGGACCTCTCTGACCACGAGAGCCTCAGCTGTGGCTCACTGACCATCAGTGACCAGCTGGGTCTGGCATTGGCAAAGTTTCTTTCAGGAGAGTTGAAATTATTTTTCACAGGAAGGTCTGATGCAAGGTTTATGATAAGTCATGCTCTGGCTGAGCTCATGTCCAGACTCTGTCCCCCAGCACTGCCTGCTTTTTCATGTGATTTTTGATTTCACCGTGAAAGGTTTGTATAAACTTTGTTTCTCAGATCAATAGAAGAAAGCTGAGCTAAATTATCTCCTCACCTGTGAGTTTAGCAGCTAAAAGTCAGCAACAGAGGTAACCTAAGTCAGTCAAGTGTATGGCAGCATGGTCAGTCCTTGTGTGTGTTTTAGGGGGTGATTGTTCATGTGGAAGTTTTTAACATGAATATCACATGCACATAAATATACACATATATATGTCCTACTGCTTTAACTGTAGAAACTAACATGGCTGCAGTAAACATCAAACCAGAGATGCTGAAATCTCTGAGACTTCCACGGATGAACACCAACCTTTATTGCTTTGATGCTGTTCATTTTCAAGCCCATATATTGGCAGAGGTATGAAAGTTGAGTCTGGGCAGGGTGGCAAATCACAGCGTGTGCCCTGCAAGGTCCACTTGCTCTGGATTTTCTCTCCCTCCTCCCCAGAGGCTCAGGGGGATGGGAATGGGGCTGTGCTCAGTCCATCACACGTTGTCTCTGCTGCTCCTTCCTGCACAGGGCTTGGACTCCTCACACTCTGCCCCTGCTGCAGCCTGGGGTCCCTCCCAGGGGAGAGTTCTCCAGGAACTGCCCCAGCCTGGATCCCTTTATCCATGGGCTCAGTGCTTCAGGAACTGCCCCAGCCTGGATCCCTTTATCCATGGGCTCAGTGCTTCAGGAGCTGCCCCAGCCTGGATCCCTTTATCCATGGGCTCAGTGCTTCAGGAGCTGCCCCAGCCTGGATCCCTTTATCCATGGGCTCAGTGCTTCAGGAACTGCCCCAGCCTGGATCCCTTTATCCATGGGCTCAGTCCTTCAGGAACTGCCCCAGCCTGGATCCCTTTATCCATGGGCTCAGTGCTTCAGGAACTGCCCCAGCCTGGATCCCTTTATCCATGGGCTCAGTGCTTCAGGAACTGCCCCAGCCTGGATCCCTTTATCCATGGGGTCAGTGCTTCAGGAACTGCTCTCAGGATCCCTCCCATGGGGTCACGAGTCCTTCCAGCAAACCTGTTCCAGGTGGGCTCCTCTCTCCACAGGGTCACAGGCGCTGCCAGGACCCTGCTCCAGCCCCTGCTCTGCCCTGGGCTCCTCCAGGGGCTGCAGGGGGATCTCTGCTCCCCCATGGATCTCCCTGGAAGCCTCTGTGCTGGTGTTGGCTCCCTTGGACATGGGGGAAGCTTCCAGCAGCTCCCACAGAAGCCACCCCTGCAGCCCCCTGCCACCCAAACCTTGCCCTGTAAACCCCACACAGTCACTCATCCTCAGCAGCTCTTGCCTCAAGCATATAAAACTCCCCAGAAAACAATCTTTTAAACCCAGTCAAATGACAGTTTCCCAGTGCATCGGTCCCAGCACAGCTCTCCTGCCTTTGGTGTGACTTGAGGCCACCAAGCTGCCCCATGGAAAGCACAAAGCAACTTCTTTGAAGGTACGAAGATCCCAAATTCAAACTGATGTAATTTGAGTGCAGGATTTGGCCCATGGACTCCAATTCTGGCTCCCCTGGCACTTGTAAGCTTTTTATTACTAATTAAAGTTGGTAAGTAGTCCCCCTCAGGGTGTTTTGGCTCATAAATGAAGGCCAACAAAGTATCTAATTTTGCTAAATAGAGTAATTTTTTATATGCCAACAGAGGGCTTTTGGTTAGATTTTGTTTTCCCTCTCCCCACTGTTATTTAGACACAAGAGCTCTGATGTTTCCTATCCACATGAAGAAACAAAAGCAGCTTTTGTTTCCTTGTTTTGTTTCCCTGTTCCCTCAGGCTATACCTGCTCCAGTTCTCCCAGCAAGGTCCCATGCCCATAGGTCCAACCCCAAATCTGTTGACCCCACTGAGAGTCTTTGCGGGAAAAGATCCCATTCAGCACACACAGGAACGTCAAGATCCAGTTATGTGAAAGTTTCCACCCTGAAATATTAAAAGCCATTAGCTTTTGTGTACTTGTACATATCTGGGTTTTTATCAGAATGCTATTTTCTCCTTAGGCAGTTAAAACATGGTTTTCTTTCCCTTCTTAAAATCAAACCTGTTACAGTTTGATGAATGAAGCAGCAGAATTAAAAGTGTTTTAATAGCATGAGCTTTACAAACCCCTCATTGACAGGGATTGTTATTATGATAATCATTTAACAGAGCTGGAATTTGGAGAAGTCAGCAATGTGAAATATTTGGGGTGAATTTCATTTCTGTAAAGACCAAAAGCCATTTAAAAAGCAGGCTGGAGTCTTTTGATTTACATTTCTGATATTAAACAGAGAGCCGCTCTCCGTATTTTTTTGCTACAGGGCATCCCTTCATTGCTAAGAAATAGGGCTATGGCAAGGATCCAATTCCTTAATGAACCAGCCTATCTGGAGCAAAACAGCTTTTCACACCATAATAAACAATGAACACCTTTTAGATAACAAATTCAATGGCAAAAATATTGCATTGTACATGTCAGAGCCCCATAATTTAATGGAAGCACTTGCTGCATTAGTGGTTTACATTAATTTTTAAAATTAATTTTGTTTGGCCTGCGGGGGAAATACTTTCTTTTTTGCTTCTGATATCCTGCAGCTCATTAACACTTTTTTACTGCTGCTCTACAATACTGTCTGTAATCGTCCAATTTGTAGCTAGAGGCTCATTTTTTAACTAGAGAGAGAAGAAAAAAAATGGAGCTTTTACTGAAATCATAAATGAAGCTTCAACCACACTGAAAAATCAGCATCTCTAAAAACAGCCAGAGTTCTGTGGTTTTCTGAGGATGTATTAATTAAACCCTGGATGGATTGTGAGCCTGCAATTTCTGAGTAGCTCTGTAGCCTGGGACAGGGAACTTTTCATCCCAATTCTGCCCTGCAGACATTGGCCAGGGAAGCACAGTTCTCCCTTCACCGTATGGAGAGCTCATTTTCTGGACACTGAAGGGGCTTTAGCTGGAGCTCTCCTACATTGTCATTTCCCTGGGAATTGTGTGATACGGATTTCAATTTAAAAAGTGATTGTGCTTATTCAGAGTTGCTGAAGAGCACAAACGCATTTTCACCTTGGAGCGCTGGAACTCTGCCCTGCCTGGCAAAACGAGCCAGCCCAAATCAAACTTCAACAACTCCAGCCTCAGCCCAATTCCCTGCACCGTTCACAGTTGTTAATTTAACAGTGGACTGGTTCTCTCTGCCTGAATTAAGTGCCATGTGGGCAGCTGCTGCTGGATCCCAGCCTCTCTGCACACTCCACTGGCTCTGCCTGGCTGCAGCGGGGCTCCAGGCACAGCAGCTCTGCAGATAAAACCAACCTCTCCAGCAGCAGGACCCTTCCACAGGGCCTGTCTCACTCTGTGCTGGCTGTGCTCAGCTGCTACAGCTCCAGGGGATTTAGCTGCTCCTCAGGGTTGGACAGAAATGGTCCTGGAATGTGCTCCCAGGGAGAGAGCAGGGACTCTGCAGCAACTGGTGGTTTGCTCAGGCTGGCGGTGAAGGCCCAAGGTCTCTCTCACTCAGTGGCACTGTTGCAGCAGACACACGTGTGTGTCCTGGCACACGTTGGCTTTGTCACTACAGGTGCCCACGAGCAATCAGCCCTCCTGCCAGAACAGAGAGATAATCATTCCTGGCTGCACAGGGTGGCAGGATTATTTCTGTCTCGCTAGCTGTCTGTCCCCTGTCATTGCACCATCCCAGTGCCTGTCAGGCCTTGTTTTCCACATTTTCAATATCATTTCACAGCTTTTTCAACACAAGTGCCCAAATGTCAGTTGTGCAGTAGCACACAGAATGAGCGAACAATGAGAAATGTAGGTGTGGAGCAGCATCTGTATTGCTTGACCTGCACTGTGCCTTCCCTTAATGAAAACAATAGCTGTGAATTCGGCCTAGTTAAGCTGAGCTTTGTGTTTAATGTGAGGTGCTGTACTGCTGTGAATGTAAAGGTGTAAATCCATTAGATTGTACTCGTGGGCCAGCGAGGCTGGCCTCTCCCAGCATGCAGAAGGAACGTCCAGGGTAGCTGGGATCGTGCTGTACAGGACAGTATTTGCAGATAGGAAATGGTGTGCAATTACAGGGGTGAGATCATCAGTTTATATAACTCAGTATGACTTCGCTGATGTCAGTGGAATGGTGCCAATTTACACCAGCTGAAGGACACAAACACTTGCACAGATGTCCTGAGTGTCCCTGCTGTACGTGGTGGGAGTCCTGGCTGCAGCTGGGGCAGGCAGGGTCCCTGCCATGAGCCCCCCGAGCCCAGCAGCAGCTGGGGCTGTGCATGGGGAGGGTTCTGACACCTCTGCACAGGAGCTGCAGCTTCCCCTGGCTGGGAGTGAACGGCAGAAATCCGTGAGGGAAAGGTGGCACCACCTGGGCCTGCTCTGCTAAGTGAAAGACCAATGGTTCTGCAAGTCAGGGAAGGGTGGTATGAAAATCTAATTCTTGCCTGCACTGGAAATCCCTGCCTTGAGTGGGTAATATTCCTGTGAAATCAAGGATGCTGCATGTGGAGCTACTTCAGCTGAATTTCTGCCGCCATTTCTAGTTGAGGGAAAGGAATCATAGAATTACAGAATGGTTTGGGTTGGAAGGGGCTTTAAAACTATCTTGTTCCAGCCCTCTTCCATGGGCAGGGACACCTTCCACTGTCCCAGGCTGCTCCAAGCCCCAGTGTCCAGCCTGGCCTTGGGCACTGCCAGGGATCCAGGGGCAGCCACAGCTTCTCTGGGCACCCTGTGCCAGGGCCTGCCCACCCTCCCAGGGAACAATTCCTTCCCAATATCCAATCTCAACCTCCCCTCTTGCAGTTTGTGTCCTGTCCCTCCAGCCCTTGTTCCAAGTCCCCCTCCAGCTCTGTTGAAGCCCCTTTAGGCACTGGAAGGGGCTCTGAGGTGATCCTGGCGCCTTCTCTTGTCCAGGTTGATGAACCCCAGCTCTCCCAGGCTGTCCTGGTAGGAGAGGTGCCCCCTCAGAAGCAGGACTGGGGTTGTTTCCTGGAGGAGGCAGCGTGGCAGCTGCTGCACAGGGACAAGGCAGGCGAGCACCAGTGCCCAACACGAGGTGCTGAATAAACCAGGGGGGCTATTGTTGCCTTTCAGAAAGGCTATCTAATATTTTTTTTTCTTTTCTTGGAACTTGTAGCCATTTTGAAGCTTTCATTTTTCATAATGTCACAGATGATCTTTTATCTATTATCCAGTGGTGCCATTCTGACAGGCATTTGCATCAAATGGGAAGGCGCAGGCTGGAACTCTCTCAGGTGGGGAAACCAGCTTGATCTGAAAGGTTATTCCCTCTCACTGGGGCTCAGGCCTTTGTTCTTGATTCACACTCGTTTCCCCCCCATCTCAATGCAGGCATTTCTAGAGCTTTTTCTTTAGAGAAACCTTCAATTCGGAGATCTGAGCTTATTCAAGCTTCTTCCTACATAGCAGTCAAAAACTTGTATTCACTACAAATGATGAAGCTGCTTTGAAACTTTTGTGGAAGACTCTGTATGCCTCCAGAATCCTTTCAGAACCTTTCCTACAGAGACACAGCAGCTTTCTCACTTTTTAAGGAGAGGCAACACTGATGAAGGAAGGAACTTAAGCAGCCATGAGCCTTTTTGCAGTTGCATCTCTATCTACCAACCACCCCCTCTAAAGTCCAATGGGAGCAATGACCTTTAAAGATGTGGGTAGAATATGAGCTGAGTGTCTAAAAGTTAGCAAAGCAGAAAAACTGCATGACTGGAAATATGAAAATCAGTTCAATATTACCTCGGTTTCGTAGTTCTTCACTTACGAGGTTATTAAATGACAATATAAAAAGGTGAATAAACCTCCATTTCACACAGAGAATTTCACTGATTGAACAAGTTGCCATGTTCTCCACCTAAAAAACAGAAATAGGGCTCCTTTCCAGAGCCTTGTTGTGTTCTTGGGTTATTTGAAAGTCATTCTCAGCTGACTGAGCAAAAGGATTCCCTGCCCATCACGAGCTTCCCAATCCCCCTCACGTCTCACCAGTGCTTTCAGCTCCCAAAAACACCCCTGCTGCTGAGTCAGCACTGGGCAGGAGCCTGGGCTGGTGGTGGCAGGGAAGCTGTGCCTGGGCACCACGGCCCTGCCAGGAGCTGCTCCTGCCTTGTGGTGTGGCCAGGTCCTGCTGCAGTGGGCTGGGGCTGAGATCCTCTGGTTCCACAGGGACACAGTGGGGCACACACCTGCCTTTGCAACCTGCCCTTCCACACCTGCCTTTCCAGCAAAAATGATCCCAGCCTGTGTTTAACTTCTCTCCAGCAAAACTCTGACTGCTCAGAGCCTGCCAGGGCAAAGCTCAGAGCTGTTTAGGGAGTGCTGGGTTTGGAGGCCTGACCACATGGGAATGTTCTCCTTTTCACATTAAGATGCCCACCCCAAGCTGGGAAGGAGCAGGCATCCATTCCTGCCAGTGAAACTGAAGCATCCCAAGTTTGCCACATAAATATGCATCCCTGATCAGCGTGGGGGTTTTATTGCACACACACCTCGTTAATGTACTTGTTGTCATTTTAAAGTCCTGGATTAATAGGAAAGAGCAGCATTTCCCCCAGTGGAAGCTAGATATAAAATTTCTTGAATACCAAAGTAATAATTTTGATTTTATTGTGAACTATTTTAATAGGCAAGGAAAAACGGGAAGGGACAAGGAATTAATTATTTCCTTTTCTTCCATTCCAAGCTCTTCCTTCTTTCTAGACATCTTCTGCAAGGACCAAATTTTGAGTTACAACACTGATATTGTGTAAGAACCCCTGTTATTAACCCTGCAGCCACAGGATGCAGAAGAAGGAAGCATCAGTGCTCCAACTCAGGATCCAGGGGGTTGGAAATTGTTTCTGAGTGTTTCTAGGTGAGTGCTTCTAGGTGCTGTGTTGTTTATGAGCAGGCAAATTAGCTGTTCCAGGAATGGAAAACCCCAGGGAAGATCTGATCTGGCCACAGATGAAACAGAATTTGGTTTGTGCTAGTGGTATGTGTGTTATGCAGTGATTATTAAAGGAAAGCTTCACATTAGAATTTGTGGGTTTGGGGATGGGCCATGAGTAATTGTGAGGAATCTGGCATCACATTTGCTCCTGCTGTGGTTTAAATCCAGGTTAACTCTGTCACAGCAGTGGAGTTTCCAGGACTAGGAGAGTCCATGTGCAGGGAAGAGCCACCACCACCCACCACCATGGGTGTCCCAGTGCCAGGCCAGGTCCCACTGCCCCCGCCCCATCCTCTGCTGGGGGCCAGGTTCTCATTTTGTTTTGAAACTGGTCCTTGCAACTGTCAGGGGACTCTGTTTAGAGGAATTTTCCTTCTTTGATAACCAAGGCTTTCAGATAACCACGTGAATGTGGGCACAGAGGCCATGAGGAAAGTGCTGCTCCATGGGGATCTGCAGTGGGGTAACAGGAGCCAGCTGTGCCCCCTTCCCCTGATGGTCACTGATGGACACTGATGGTGTGGCTGTCCTTTAGCCTGGCCAAAAGTGTCATCAGGGGTTGCTGGCACCTGTTTGGGGGGTGGGGAGGGTGTGAGCTGGGCAACAGCAACAACCCCAGGGCAGAGAGCTCCTGGGAGCAGTGGGGCTGGCACAGGGTGAGAACAGGCTGGGACCCAGCTGGGAGGGTGCCATGCTCCCAGGGTCCAACAGCTCTGGGATGGGAGGAGGTTCCCAGCACCCATCCCTGCCTTGTGCAAGGATTTGAGATTGCTGCCGAGGCAAGAGCAGGATCTGACCCAGCTGCTGCCCTTCCAGGACAGGGGTGAGGCCCCTCTCCAGCCCTGCTGCCTCATCATTGGTAGATACAGACACAGAACTTCATGGCAATATGTATTTTAAATGCATTTTAGTAGTTATTAACTAGGAAAGCAATTGCTAATTAGGGGCTCAGTAATACATGCAAGTCTGTCATACTGATAGAATGGCACTGCTGCTGGTAATAAAAACATTTGAGGTGCTTTAAATTCTTCAGTTTAATTAAAAGTTTGTGTAATTATAGAGCAGTTTTGCTGTGTTTTATATAAGAAGGACAAGAGACCTGCAGTAAGGTCCAGTGTGCTGAGAAAGTGGATGTGTTTGTGGAGTTATTTTAAGTGATGTGGAGTCACAGCTGAAAGGGGAATAGTGCTGGAATTTGGTGAGGAATTGAATGCACAGCCTGTGGACATTGCTTGGACATGTAGGCAAGGGGTTTGCTTTCCAAAGGCATGATCCGAAAAGGGGTGGTGACAAAAATTCCTTTCTGAAGAGACTTTTCCTTTTTTTTTTTTTAATCCAGGGCTACTGTGACTTTTTAACAGAGTATTTAAACTGTACCAGCCCAGGTGAGGTGGGCACAGTCTCCTCTTTCACTTGTTTGCCCAGGGTGACAAATATTTCAGCTCTGCAAGGCAGTGCCAGGGACAAACCTTCCCTGGGGCTGAGCCTGGGGGAGATCAGGGGGGCCTGAGCAGTGTCAGGGTGTGGGTCACAGCCCAAAAAACAGTTGGAAGGTTTGGTTTGATTGCCTATTATGGCCTGAAGAAGTTGGGGATTGGAAAGAGTCAGAACTCTTTCATCAAAACTGGTTTTCCTGAGAACCTCACCTGCAGTCCCTAAGATGTGTGTGTTTTAATTCTGTCTGGAGTGGGTGTAAGCTCCTATGCATTACACCTAACAATGCCAAGAGCACTAGCCAGGGCTAACTGCAATATTAGTAACCTCAAATTACAATTACTTACTGTTACAGCTCTTTTTAATAGTATTTTACCATCCATACTGCAAGTTTTACAGTCTGTACCACTTACTGCTAAATACTTCCTGGGCTCCTGTGGCTCTCCATGCCACGGGTGCCTCCACTGCCCTGAGTGTGTTCTGTGTGATCAAGTGAAAATGGGAACCTTGTGGGACAGAGAGGCTTTCTGAACTATAAATCATTATTGCTAATGATGATGCAGAAGCAGATACCTAATAACAACTCGAGGAGTTTGTTCAGTCCTATTAAGTGGAAAGTCTTGGCCTCTTGGGCTCAGCCTCTCGGAACAGAGTTTTAAATAACCAGCTGATGACGCAGTGGCTCAGAATAAAAAGTAAATCTGTGCTTTTAGGTTCTGCTCTGGTCTGTGGAGTTGGATTCTGTCAGAAATGGAGCAGTGAAATTTAGTAAAGCATGTGACACCTGCATAATGAACAAGTGGCCTCTGAGAAATATGTCTGTGTTAACCTGATTTTAGTAAGACAGCAACAGCAGAGCCCAGGACAGCGTGAAGAACAAAAGAAAAGGGCTTTCCCATCTTGAATATATGGGATTGAAAAACTAGAGAGAGAGAGAACACACTTCAGGACCATGGAACCTGGAAGAGTTGGATTATCCTTAGTGTTCATTATCCTTGACTATAGTAGTTGTAGTAAAGGAACTGATGACAGATAAATATTTTCTCTCTTTGAAGGAAATGTGTGGTTTAAACCCATTTCTTGATTAACAGCCGATACCAGACTTGAAACAAATATGGGAGGTTTTCATGATTAAACTAACTTTTCTTTACCCTGTCTGAACCTCAGAAGTGAACTGGATTGCATTGTACTGTCAATATCTGAGAGCTGTTACTGAATCACGAATGTTCAGTGTTGGGGTTTATGAATTATATCTGAGACTTAGACTTCCCCATGAGGGTGGGCAGGCCCTGGCACAGGGTGCCCAGAGAAGCTGTGGCTGCCCCTGGATCCCTGGCAGTGCCCAAGGCCAGGCTGGACACTGGGGCTTGGAGCAATCTGGGACAGTGGAAGGTGTCCCTGTCATGGCAGGGGTGGCACTGGATGGGCTTTAAGATCTTCCAACCCAAATCACTCTGGGATTCTGTCAACAATCCTGGGAGCTGCTGTTTGAGTTACCACTGGATGGGTGATGGACACCTGGTGGACCTGGGCATAATGTTACTTGAAAATGTGTGTTATGTAATGTTACCTTGAAACATTGTTATATTTTTTAAATGTGCAAAATTGACACAAATTGCTGCTGGCCTCTTCTCCCCCGGCTGTGCTGGAAGTTTATCTGTGCTTGGCAGCAGGAGTGAAAGGGCAGAGCAGCCACAGTTATCATAGGCAGCCATCTCTCATCCCAAGAGGAAAGGTGAATTTTGCAGGAAAGTCCAATAAACTCAGGGAATTTAAGAGCAAGAGGTGCTCCTGGTAAAGGTTGGTGCCACCTGGGCTAAGAGTTTTCATTATTATGTCCCCTCTAAAGAGTTCACAAAAGTAACCTGTTGCAGCCCTAGCTCAGAATCACACTGTGGCTGTCCCTGCACTGGGACCTTCCCACTTCAGTCCCTCCTTGGCCCAGGGGCTGCTCCCTGGGTAGCAGAAGCTCCCAGCTCAGGGTGCAGCCCTTGTCTGTCCCTGGGGAGCCCAGGCAGGTCTGTGACAGCACCAAGCACATCCCAGCACGTCCGTCCAGCTGCTCCCGGGATGGATCTGTCATATCAGCCCCAGTGCTGGCACTGTGTTAGGCTTAACTTATGTCCCTGGATGAAAGAATTAAAGAGCTTGTCTGGGCTCTGTGTTAAGGGCTCCTGTGTGTTGATAGGACTTGAGTTATTTAAGTTCACTCTGCAGTGAAACAACCCCCAAGGGACTGTCAGCCTGAGAACACCCACTAACCACAGCTTGTCATGTTCCTGCGTGCAGGGAGGAGTGAGCTTTTGAGTAATTAGTGCCCAAAGCATTCACTGCTTTGTAGGTCAAAAGCAAAACCTTAATTCTACCAGAAAACTAATCAGAAGCCAGCACAGATTTGGGAGCATGGCTGTAATCAGCTTTCCCTGTGACACACCACTTAATGAGCAGGCAGCAGCCTTTTCCTCCAGCTCAAATTTCCAGCTGACCCATGGAGTGCATGTTGTTGTAGCCTTAAACACCAGGTGACAAAGGTAAGGATATCCACGATGGGTCCAGGCTCTGAAATGGATGTTTGAGCCTTTATTAGGGAATGGAAATAGCAAAGTTCATCCTGGCCTCTAAGGTGTGTAACTGGGTGGCTGCCAGTCATCTGGGGAATGAGGTAAATAGGAAGAACATGTAGCTTGTGCAGCAGAAAAGCTGTCTGAATTTCTGTTCTTCCATGAATTCATGCCTGGATAGTCTCTTGGGAGAGATCCTTGGGCACAAAACACGAGCAGGGGCTGTGGTGCCCTTGGGCTCCTGGCAGGATCCAGCTCCTTATCCCCGATCTCGAGTCGGGGTACAAAGATAACACTGGAGTTTCCTTCTTCAGGCACTTCAGGAGACCCTCAGTATCTCCTCTGGAAGTGTTTGCAAGCATTTGTACACGAGTTGAACATTGCTGCTGCCCTCCTTTAAAGGCTGACGATTAATTAAGCCATTTTAATCGCACGCTCTTGTGTACGGTTACAGCGCACCGGGAGTAGAAGGAGGGAAGGAGTGATGTATTCACTTACCCTGCTCACCCTACCATACACTGCTGTGTGTACTGGGAAAGATAAGGAGCAATGTTAAACACAACATTAAAATAATTATGTTCATTATAATGCAGGTTGTCAGATGCTTGTGTCAGTCTCAGTGAAAAATAAACTTCTGCTGTCCTTGTAGTGTATTTTTTCATGATGCAGGAGGAAATGCAATGCTTGAATTGTTTCTTGTGTTTCCTGGAATCTGAAACTTCCCTTTCATGTGTTTGATGTGATTTCTGAATTTCTTGTGAGCAGTGAGAAAATGCAGAAAAATGAAATATTACAAAGATATTTCTAAGGCAATATTTTTCAGCTGTGTTGAGGAGAGAGAATCTTACAGGAAAGGCGGTGACAAGAGGGGTGGGTCAGACAAAATCCACCAAGGAAATGTGCTTTAAGGTACCTGCTTTCCATGGGATCCAGAGCTGGGAGGAACTTGTACGTATGTTAATAAACCAGATTTTTTAAACAGTTTCTGGCGCAGCAGGCAAACAGACATGACTGTCAAGTTAGCATGTATAGCCAGTACCCCTGCAGGAATATAATCTGAGCTACTTTAAACCTTTACCTGAACATCTCCAAGCACTTTTGAGCCCCTTTACTCTGTCAGACCAGAAAGCCAATTCCAGTCATTTTTGGGGAGGAGTGGCCTGAAGCACTGTCAGCTGAAATGCCACAGCCACACGTGAGATGAAGATGCAACAACTGGTGCAGAGCCCGCTTATCTCAGCACTGTAGTGCTCTCTCCATGTCAAGATGTCCTTCACTTGCTGCAGGATGAGCTCAGACTCAATTCTTGAGTAAAAGACTATCCCTTTCTTCACTCTCTTCTCTTCAGACCATTTAACTTCATGTAAAAAGCCCAGGAACAAGACTTGGAAGCTTGGTCAGTTCTGTTCTTGATCTGCTGGTGGCAGTGGCCATGTCTCTGCTGCGTCTCTTCCGCTGTCATGGAGCAAAGACCCTGATGATATTGTCCTTCCTGCTACTGAAATGATAAACAGGAGCAGGACTTGTCTGTGTGTGAAATGACTATTCCTAAGTGTCTGTGTTTGCAGCATCTTCATTTTGAAGCTACCCTTGGTGTATAACTAAGGGTGTTTCAAAAGAAAACACCTTTCTCATATATCTGCAAATGAGATAAACCCTTCAACTTTTAATTGATCTACCCTCATAAAAATCAAGCAGAAACATTGAGAGTGGACTTGTAGCTCGTGGTCTGTAGGTTGTTTTTTTAGAGTAAGTGTCCTGGCATTTATTACAGGAATCTTTCTCCTGCTCCCTTCCCGTTCTTCCCTCCCCCAGTCCCCTGTGCTGACCCCTAATCCCAACAAAATGAAGATCTGGTTGTCATATGGATGGCAAAGCCTTCCTCTTGCATCACAAACAGTGTAGATCAAAAACACCTCATTTGAAAACAGATGTTTTCTGGTAGTGATTAATATAGTTTCTCCCCCTCTACCTTTTTTTTTTTAGAAGACTCTTTTATTTTGTAATCATTTGCTTTAGCATTAGCTTGAGGGACTGAACTTAGGCACAGCGATGGCTGGATGAACTGGTTCATTTGAAACACGAAGCTGATCTGAATTTTCAAGCTCAAAAGGAAACCATTTACTTTTCCATGCATGTTCTCCCTGGTTTAGGCTTAAAGGAAAAGTCCTGTGTGGATCAACATTCTCAAATACCTCTCTCAAGCGAGAGAGCTCCGGTGGAAGCCGTGGGGTGCTGAGCGCTCACAGCCTCCGGTGTCACTGGTGCCTTCTGAATTTCCCTGCCTCTCTCCAGGTGCCTCTTTTGAAAATCTCAGTACCAGGTCTTTTATTTGACAGCTCTTTCACAGAATGATTTCTCTCCTGATTTATTTGGCCAAAAATGTTCCCCTTATTTCATTCTTCCACTCCTCAGCTGTGCACAGCTCGGCTTTCTCCTTCTGCGCTGGAATTGGCTGCATTTTACTGAGGCTTCAAATAGAGAGGATTTGAGCCCATAAATCCTTGCTCTGTGTGAGTCCTTATTTTCACTAATAGCACCACTGAAGTCATCAAGACTGTTTACATGAATAGGATCAGGAGTAATTCTAGTTGGGTCTAATTAGTTACACCAATTTAAGTGAAAGCAGCATCAATCCGTTGTTTTGCAGAGGACATTGGGATGAAAAATGCAAACGCAGACTCTGAACCCACATGGTTGTGTATGGTTAAAGGATATTGTTGTCTGGCATTTTTCACAAAGAACAATCATTAGTACAAGTTGGAAAAATACAGGGTTTGGGGCTGCATTTTCCCTGCAATTTAATATTACTTGGTATTGGTTAGAAATAAATTGTTACAGACTCCCTTTGAATTCCTTTAGGGTAAATATTTATCACATGTAACATTTCCTCAATATTCTGAATTTTCAATACAATTAGCTTCACTGCAGGTTATTTACTCCCAAGTCAGAATTCAAGGAAAAGCCTCCAAGTGTATTTTGAGCTGAGCTATTCATCAGAAGTCCAACGTGATTTTGTTCAAAGTGAAGCAAAAGCTGTGGGAGATTTTCGAGCTGGGGAACTGCATTTGCAAGAGGCATAAAACTAATGGTGTACACAAAGTGCCTTGTTTTTCCTCCTTTCTGTGGGGGGTGTTTGAAATGCTCATTACTTGGTTCAAAATGGGATGTTGGCAGTGAGGTGATGACGGGAGGGAAGCGCAGCTCTGTGCATCCCTGGCAGAAGGCTCGCAGGAGCACGGAGCCATTTACAGTCTGTCCACCCTGGTGACAGCTCCTGGCTGGGTGAGAATCCCTCAGGGGTGTCAGCAGGGGTGGCAGGAGCTGCTGGGAGCACCCCCAGCCCAGGGGAGGTGGGTGCTGGGGAGGGGTTCTGGGCTGAGGTCTGGGGGTGCCGTGGGCACCTCCAGGAGGTTGAAACCACTGCACTCATTTCATTTGTGAAATAACTCAAAACCACAGAGACTCAGCTCACCTGGCACTGGCTGAACATCTCTGGCATTTGTTCCATTGGTGATAATCCATGAGCCTTCGGATGCCCTTGGGCTCTTCTGCAAGAACTTGTTAGTGAAACCACTTTCTTCTAGAGACTTGATCCTGTTTGGTTAATCCTATTTAATCACAAGCTTTACGTGTTCTCAAATCAGAAATGAGTGCAGTTTGCTTGAAATCGGGGTCAGGTTGTCTCCTCCAAGTGTTGAGGAGTGTGTTCATTGGGATGCAGTTCCACATTACAATCTACTGCTGGTAAAGTTGCTGTAGGAGCTTCCAGCCTTTCCCACGTGTAGTTCACTGCCCTTTCATGGGTTGTACTCTGTGCTGGCTCAGTCAAATGAGTCAGGATAAGCTGGGGGGTGAAGAAGACAAAAGGATAATTCAACTGAAGCAATGGAAGTCCACAAGGGAAAGGGTTGGCAGGATCCTTGGGGAACTGGGAGAAGCCTTGTGACAAGGAGGGAACTTCTCGGTGACATTTTCAGAGGCCATGTTCTACTCACTGAGATTTATAATGAAATTTAGCACGTTCATGGAGTGAAGTTGAAGATGATTTGTAGACTAGTTGCAGTTGGTTTGGGTTTTTTACTTTAAAGCCACCATAAACAGCATCTGCTGATGTGGTTTGTAATCACCTCAAACTCATTTAAGTTGAACCATTCAGCAAAGAGATTAATTTATACTTCATCCATAATATAACTTCTTCTGGGAGTAAAAGCTGGAGAGGATGATGGACAGCATGAAATTTCTCATTACTTGGTTCTAGAAGGGACAAGCCAAAACATTAAAATGCTCCAAACAATTCAGGATATTTTAAAGCTTTCTAAAAGCTTTTTCCTTTTTTTTTTTTTTTTTTTTTTAAAGATGTTTCATTATAGGGAACTTCAAAGAGTACATTTGATCTGCTGGTATGGTTTTGACTGTATCCACCAGGAGTTCACTTAAGCCAAGCAGTGAAACAATAATGTATGTTGTACAGCTGAAATGAAAATTAACCTAATGTACAGTATTTGCTGCCTTGCACAGCTGAAATGAACTCCTGGTGGACAGGGAAAAAAATGCTGGCAGATCAAATACACCTTTTGAAGTTTATTATAATAAAATGAAATAAAGCCGCCAAGGGAAGCATTTGCAAAAAAGAAAGGCTTAGGAGGGCTACAGCTGTTGTATACTGCTCTGGTCTTTTTTTTTTTTTTTTCTTTTTCTTTTTTTTTTAATTGCATTTACTAAAGCCCCAGTACAGAGCCCACTGAAGCCATTGTGAGTCTTCCCATTAGCTGTTCTGGGCCCTGATATCAGATTGCTGGGACCATCCTGGCCAAGTTTCCCCAAAAGCCACAAGCTTTACTGGGAGCCCCAGTGATTCTGCCCACGTGTGGCCTGAATGATCCACCAGAACCTGATGTCTTGCTAAAAAGGAAATTTTCTTGGAAGGATTTTTCATCTAGAGAATTGTGGTATCATAATTTTCAGTTAGCATTTTGCTCCCTCTAAATAAATCCCTCTCCTCCATCCTTTACTCCTGATAAATACAGTCACAGTAGTCCTGGTTTTAATCAGGAGATTAAAAGTGTCCATGCTTCAACTAGCATGGTGAGCCCCCTTTGCTGGGGGAGATTAAGCCCTGCAGAGGTTAGCCTGTTTCTGTACGCAAAAAGGATTTTTTTATTAACATCAGTAGATTAAATAAAATTGCCTATTTGGGGACCTTTTCCTTCTCTTTTTCCCTGAAAGGTGATTAGCATGTCCTGAGAAGTGTCAGTCAAAACTGCAAGAGCACAAAGTCCTCGGCATTGCTCCTGTGGCCTCTCCAGGCAGTGCTGGAGGATCAGACTGAATACTGTGAGCGCTTGCCAGGGAAATGGGTGTCACTTCCTCCATCCAGCATTCTGCCAGCTGGGAGAAACTCCAAAACCAAATTAACATTGTCTTCTCTTTTCCCCCTTATTTAAGGGAAATAATAAAAGCAGCCCTGTGTCTTTATATGCGTCCCCCATATGCTCTGGTGGATCTGCTGGTGCATCCATCAGTTTGCTTTGACAGGGAGGGGCTGTTTTGACACAAGCCCCAGTGGGAGGGCGTTTACATCCCAGGAGAGCTGGGCTGGACAGCAGAGCTCATCAGCAGCCTGCAGATGGCCCATGGGTCACTGGGTCGGCCAGCAGCACCAGTCTGGGAGCACTGGGATCTCTGCGGGACCCAGAGGCCATGAGGCACCCAGTTCAGCCTGAATTCCCAGTTTCCACATAGGGCTGGTTGGCTCAGCTTGGGGAAATCTCACCCTTGCAGTGGGGGTTGCTGTGGGAGCTCAATCCTGCTTGAGCAGAAACAGCCAGGGGACTCAGCCAAGTCAGGGTGTGTTTGTGCAGGACCCTGGGTGTCTGTATGGACTGTACAGAATAAATGGATGTGTTCCTGTGGCCAGTGCCACTGAAACTTCATGCACACAGCTGCAGCCTGGGAAGATGAGGAGCTGCTGCAGCTCTGTTTGCAGAGCTGGTTTGGGCATGGGACCTCAGCCTGTCAAAAATTCAGTCCAGATCTTCTGTCTCAGGCCAGTGTCTAATCAGGGCACTGTCTTGTGCAGGATCAGGTCTTTTGTTTTAGTGTTACAGAACGATGCCTGATCCCATAAACCCTTCCGTGGATGGGGGGGTAATCTGTGCTTATGGGATTAGTCACTCTGAAAGCACTCCTGAGTAAATAAAGTGTACTCACAAGAGCAAGGCTTTAGCAGCAGCTCACTTCTCTGTGTAGAAGAGCTGGAATGCTGTAGCAGGCAGCACCCTCCGAATTCTGCCCAATGTTTTTTCTCTGCCAGCCCCTGATGGGAACGAGTGGCAAACCAGGAATTTTGTGGGTCCTAAATTTGTATTTGTTTGACAGCCCAGGCATTGTCTGTGTATTCCCATCCCCTCCTCCCGGAGCAGTGGGCATCCCCCGCAGAAAGTGAAAACTGAATGAACTGATTGCTTAACCTCTCCTGACTCTACCCTGGTGGTAGATCATTAATGGTGTAGAAAACGAGGGCCAGCGCTGGCAGCACAGGGTGGGGTGTGTATGCATCTTTAAGAGATTTATGTGGAGGTCTGAGATGAGGAGACAGCACTGTGGTACATCATCATGCAGGAGACATCAGAGACGTTCTTCTTCGCTTGGATGCATTATCATAAAAAGTGATTTAGACTAGAGCTGATTGATGCAAATGGTCCTCTGTTCTTTCCTATCATTAGCGGCCTCTTTCAGTGGCCAGAGGCAGTGATTAAAGCTGTCATTTGGAGCTGCTCATTAAAGACGAGCACTCGAGTAGCGGGAGGAAAAAAGGTTGAAGAAGCATGATTTTATTTCTTTCCCCCCACACCCCTTCCTTAAAAAAAAGGGCATTATCCTTTTTCCAGTTCTGGCTCCACAGGAAAAGTCTCTGTTTGATGTGAGAATGCAGGTGGTTTAAAAAATAAAATCAGAACTACGTTATTGTCACTTAGTATTTGGAGGACAGCACGGCAGAGTGTTGAGATGATCATTATAAAAGTATCACTGGGTGTATTTGTTATGGAATAACCTGGTGAAATTCTAAACACCATTATTCACACAAGCCAGCGATTGCCACACAGAAATTGTGCAGGGCTGTAATGACTGTTCTTTTGGGGCTGGCTGGGAAGGATGAGCAGAGGCAAAGGCAGAGATGCTGGATGGTGATGGGGTTTGACATGCTTCATCATAACAGATTTGCCTCTTCAGAGTTTAGATTCTTCAGGGCAAGGACTTTGTTTCGCTGCAGATGCACACAGAGTGTCATACAGCAGAGCCAGAAGCTTGAGTGGAACTTCTGGACATCATCAGACCACGAGTGAGAAATCAGGGCAAGCTGTTGTTAAACAAATGGCTCGTAGTGGTAGCTCTGTACAACCACGGACCCTGCAAGTCATCCATGAAATTGTCCTGGAGCTGAGGGTGCAGATCCTCAGGGATTCCCGGGGGTCTGTGCTTCATCTCTCCGGGCTCCCCAAGGCAAGTGGGAGAGCTGCCGCTCCTGCAGGGCAATTCCCGTGTGCCAGGCTGATGGAAGCGCTCCGTTCCGCTGGGATTTAATGCTCCGCGATGGGCAGAGGGACAGAAGGACACGGGCTGGGAGCAGCAGAGCGCTGTTGGAGCCGAGCAGCCCCTGCTCCCCGGGCAGGGTAATTGCGGCCCGGGCGGCCCCGCCTGCGCCGCTGCTGTCGGAATTAACGCGTTCTTAAAGAGGTCACAGCCGGAGAAGCTCCCTAAGTGCTTTTAGGCCAGGCTAATAGAAGATGCTGAGGAATGACTGAGGGGAAGTTATGATGATAGTGAAGGAGTAATTTAGCATATTAGGGGAAATATGTCAAACCACACTGATTACTATAAATACAGCCTTCTTCTTTCAGAATCTGGCTGTGCCCCAAGGATTTTCCTATGAAATTATGGAAGTGCAGCTTACTTATTACTGGCTGACTTTCACACCATTGTGCCTTCTTTTTCAGTCATGTGCTGAACGCTAAATTGGTGCCTTTCCCAATGTGCTCATTTTTCTTCTGGCGATCCCATGTGAGACAGAAGAGACAATGCTGTGACTCCAGGAGGGTGGTGGCATCCTTAAAGCTGAGCTTATTCTCCAGGAGAACCCTTCTGCTTAGAGATTTCCCAGATGGGGCAGGTTGCAGGGGATCAGTGGGGCATGGAAAGGGAATGAGGCTTTGGTGCTCAGCCCTAAATGCTCGGGGAAGGAGAGGGGGCACTTGGTGGGCTGAGCTTGGCCAGAGCAGGCAGCAGAGGCAAGAAGCAGAGCTTGCTGAAGGTAGCTGGTAACAGTCAGTTTGGGATTTGCCTGTGATTTTTAACAGCTAGTTTTTCCAAACTGGGCCAAATTGCTTCCAACAGAGCCTACTTCTGCTTCTCTACTCAAGTGTGATGTTGCTCTCACTGCAGTCATTACATTTTATACATTAGATACATTATATTTTAATGTATATCCTCCTAATACTCAAGTAATCCATACTGTACTGACAATGGTCATAAATTCTTTGGCATTAAACTGCCAGAAAAAGTGAGTGCTTTGTGTGTCGTGTCGTTCAGGTTTTGGGTGTAATTGATCTGAACAAGGATTTTGATTTTGGGAAATGCTCTGCTGTTTATCTCCTGAAATTCACTTTGGGCAGCAAAGACATCTAACATGAGGGAGGAGAAGGGCAACTGTGTCAAGAGAGTTAAAGATTGCTGTAATTTTAGACCATTTTGTCCTCCCTATGTATCAAACCGAAGTTGCCAACAATTAGAAAATAACAATGTTTCCAAAAGAATTTCCTTTACCTTTGTTTCAGTTTTCCTTTAAGCCAACTTAGAGATTCTGTGCATTCATCTTTCTTTCCTCATTCTTTCTCTTTCTTATTGCTGTTGATCATATCTGTGCAGTTGCAGCTCTGCTCTGGAGCTTGCCTGGAGAAGCTGTGGCTGCCCCCGGATCCCTGGCAGTGTCCAAGGCCATGTTGGACATTGGGGCTTGGAGCACCCCGGGATGGTGGAAGGTGTCCCTGCCCATGGCAGGGGGTGGCACTGGATGGGCTTTAAGGTCCCTTCCTATACAAACATTCTGTGGCCACTGAGGTGGGGGACAGCCCTGCTGGAGGGAGGCCACGTGTGTGATTTGTGGGACACCTGGTGCTCACCAGGAATGGGAATTGTGGAGTGCAGGACAGGTGGGACATGCTTGACTAGAGCAGCCCATGTCCTGCGTGACACAGGTGACACATTTGGGTTTCACCAGCAGTAAAATCTCCATGACCTGAGTCTCTGTCATTTTTGCAATAATAATTTCTCAGTCTAACGAACAAGTGGTATTAATGACAGCAGGCTAAGATGAACATTTACCTCTCCTGCATCTGTTTTGGAGGGATCCAGGTTTAGTCTCTTCACATGTGCCTTTGCATGGTATTTTTGACTGCTGCATTCAGAGTGGGGTGAATTGGTTAGTGTTGGTTATTTTGGGCTGTGAACGATGCCATCTGTGTCCATGGCGTTTCCAGCACCGTTGGTCTCCACCTTGCCGAGCTCCCTGTCTCATGCTCGCTGCTGGCATCCAGGGGACTGGAGCTGTGCAAAAGCTTTCTGACTTTGAAGTTATTCCCAAAGAAAACAGCAGTTTGGCCCCATGCTGGCCTGGATTTACCTCGGGAGCTTGGAAGGCACCAGTTCAGGCAGAAAGGGCAAAGAGCATGGTTGAGCAAGTGTGAAGATAATTTAAAATTTCATTTTGTTTCATGCGTTTTTACCAGAGAGCAGCTTAACAACTCTCAGGTCAAGAGAGCATTTTGAAAGTATTGATTAATATTGTTAATAAAACACTTAGAGTGTCTATATGAGGTTCAGGCTGGGAGAGCAGTGTATAGATGTACACATGCAGCATAATCTATAGGTATATTAATATTATTATGTATGTGTAGCCTGTGAATTCTGTCTTGCTGTCACAATACAGTTGTATATAGAAATACCTGGGAGTACCTTCAAGCAAACACAGTGATGTAAAAACTTCTGCATCCTAAACCACAACGTTCTGCTCTGTTGCTGTCAAAAAATTAAATATACAATTCTCATTTTCTTCCCGATGGAGGAGTTGCAATAATTTGGGGGGTAAATTAAAAATACAATCCAATCATTCCCTTGTAAAACCTGGTGCTGACATTAGCCTTTAGTTATGACATTGCAATTATCTCCATGGCAACCCGGTGTGATGTGACAGCGCGGTGGCTGCACGTTCACGTGCTCCCAGCCTGGAGCCCAGGGTTCCTGCCTGACACATTCCCGATTTTCTCCTTCCTTGCAGTAGTTTAGTGCTGGTGTAACATGGCTGCACTCAGGGCCCATGTGCCTGTTCCAAGAGCAGAGTGAGATTCTGTGCATTTATGGGAGTCTTTCAGGCATATTAAGGAGCAATATTTTATATGATCTCTTCCATTAATAAATAATTTGGAGAAAACTCATACATGAATACAGTGCTTCCAGGCCTTCATGCACAGGCATACATTAGCAGTGTAGGCTGCACCTTGGTTAACTCTGAAGCCTGTTCTTCAGTCAAACATGTTTGGTATCTCCTGAAGCCACAGGACAGCACCAAGCAGAGCGGAGAGAAAAAGAGTTATTGTGGATTGAAAGGGCTGAAGAGGCTAAAGAAGCACAACCCAAAACCTGTCCCTAGTTTCACTCTGGACTGTGTTTTGCATGCCTTAGTTCC
The DNA here is from genome assembly GCA_034509425.1 of Eopsaltria australis. Taxonomy (NCBI): domain Eukaryota; kingdom Metazoa; phylum Chordata; class Aves; order Passeriformes; family Petroicidae; genus Eopsaltria; species Eopsaltria australis. The sequence continues at coordinate 340,151 of JAVTVJ010000952.1, forward strand.
CTGTCTGCCCACAGACTCCCCAGTGATAGTCCCTCAGCCTTTCCTAGGATCCCCAGTTCCCATGTTTTCATTTTCAGTCTTCTGTTGGGGTTATGATCTGTACCTGCCCCTCCAAACTGAGGTTACACTGCAAGGTTCCCCCGTGGGAGGCTGTGGCAGTGAGACTGAGCTGAACCCATAATCCATCCCACCATCTTCACTTTCAGGGAAGGGGGGAGGCCATCTAGCATGTCCAGGCTGAGCAATTTCCACATCTTCAGTCACCAAAAACATAACAAGTCAAATCTTCCACATGCTCAGTGCAGAAATGACTTCTGAATTACCAGCTCTGAGCACTTTGTCCTAGAATTGCCAAGCACACCTTAATTTGTTTGGTAACCTTTTAAATTATTCTTATTCTCATGGTGCAATTGTAGATTGAGTGGTAATGGAGCCATCCACCACCAGCTTTAATGCTTCTGTGTCTAACTGTGGACACTGCTTTATGTATTTGTTAGGGCACCAGGCTGGAGATGCCATTATCCACAGTTCTGTACGAGTGATACGTGTATTTATACATAGAAATGTGTACATATATGTGTGTGTACATATATATACATACAATATGTCACTGCTGCAGCACCTTCTAAGAGAAGAACTTGTTTTCTGGAAGGCATCAAGACTAAGATATATTTCACCACCCTGATGTGCAGCAACTTGGGTGATTAAATTTCTGTGTGGCGAGATAAGACAGCATCCTGAAGGATTTATGTCCTTGTATCTTTGTAGGCTGTGAATTTGCTTCCTGTTACCTAGTGAACTGTGCTGGAGGTGTTTGAGGCCTGGAGGGGGCTTTCCTTCGTGTTGTTTTCTGACTTTTGCACCTAATATCCATTAAGTCAGATTTTTGGCATGGACTGGCCCACAGGGGTGGGAGGAAGGGGCCTGTGTTACCCTGGTGTGTGGCTCAGGGATGGAGGGAGGGTCACTGTGCAGAGCTCAGGAACCAACAGGAGTCTGTGGGCTACAGGAGGAAGGAGTGAGCCTGCAGAGGAATGGGCTGCATGACTGGTCCTACAGCAGCCAGAGCATCTACCCTTCCTCCTGCCTTCATCCTGCTCTCCTCGTTCTGCAGTGCCCAGGGACAATTCCACCACACGGGCACAGCTCTGGTCTCTCCTCAGGAGGGGCACACGGAGCTGAGCTCAGACAAAGGGAGCTGGAACAGAGCAGCCTCTGAATGGCCCTGCATCTTCCCAAGCTTCTGGAGAGGCAGGAAGAGCTGGCTGGGCTCTCCTGGCACATGACACAGCTGCCTTTGATGGGAGGGAGAGGAGTGGCCCAGCCCCTGGGTGTGTAAATCTGCTGAAACTCACGGGATCAGCTCCTGATGTGCGAGTGTGGGAGAATGAGCAGCAAGGAGACCCCTGCCAAAGGGCAGGGACAGAGCCAGAGAAACCAGGAAGATTTAGGAAGATACTGCCTCAGAATTCAGCCACTGGCATTCTGTGGGGTTCTATCTGCAACGAGCTCAAAGCTGGATTTCATCATTGCACTTTGAAATATTTTACCTTTATTAAATCTCCAAAAAGCTGTTTTGCTGTTGGTTTTCTTCTAGGCTCAGTTATCCAGTCTTGATGCATTACTTCTTCCCTTTTTTATGAGAATGAAAAAGTGACACCTTACCTTCCTGCAAAGCAAAATTGATATTTCTCAGTAGTGACAAAATACCTTCATCTAAAAGGTTTGACTCTCCACCTGAGACCCCCACTAAATCTATCCACTACAACAGGTGGTGCTAGCAAAACTCTGAAGGGAACTAAAATTCCCATGTAAACATGATTGAAGCATCCCTTTACCTGGCATTCCTGGCACTGTTTATTCTGAGAAGGATCCTAGGTAAGGGATGGGAGGTTGATTGGGTTTGTTTCCTCCCACTCCAGCTCATCGGGAGGAATCTGTGACTTCCAAGATGCAGTTGGACTGATGCTGCCAACATTGCTGAAGTTTGGGCTTTGGTGGGAATACTCAGATCGTGCAGTTATCAGGCTTGATTCAAAATCTGCTGAGGTGTCACTGGAAATCCTCCCATGCTTTGGATGGAGCCTTAACTTTCTGCAGATCAGCTTTTCCAGCATCTGCTGTGCTGCAGAATGGCTCCTCAACCATGGGCCTTGCAGGCAGCATCTCCCTGCTCCTCCTGCACTCTGACTACATGGAGAGCTATTTAGGTTGGCTTAAGGTTTAAGTTTCTGTGTTAATTCTCTCCTGACCCTCGTTAGCCGAAAGGAAAAAACAATTCTGAAAGGGTTTGATTTCCTAATATTGTATCTTCTGTATCTGCAGTGCCTGTTGTGGCCTATTAAGAATTAAACTGAGATCACTAAACTCATTTCATTTATGCCTTGGGCCTCATTCAAACCCTGGTTTCCCAGCAAAGTAAGGCCAATGGATTAACGTTTCACCTAGCTCAATGGAGTGGTTTTCATCTCTTTTAATGCCTTTGGCATTAAGGGAAAAAAAAGAAAGAAAGGGGAGGGAAGAAAAAAAAAAGAGGACGATGCTTTGACTGCATCCAGAGCATTTTGTTAGTGCTCTGGCAGTGCCTTTACTGGGATTATTTTGTAGTGTGCTGGGCTTTATCCCACTTCCAGTGGGAGGGGAGGAGTGGCAGGAATGTTTATTGCATCTTTATGTTGTTAAGCAGTTTGTCTGGCCACAAAATTATTTTTTTTAAAGGGATTTGGGTCTCTCTCTTTAAAAGGTAGCCTGGTCCTCCCTGGCCAGGCCCAACAGCCTTGGCTACTGTCAGACAAATTACAGTTTGGGTGAAGCTGTGATATCGACATGTGCGACTTGATCTTTTTTAATGGGGGCACCACAGGGGTTTCTGCCTGCCCCACTGAGCCTAATGTTCTGTAAGGAAAAACAGACCCAGCACTAAAGGACATTTCTAATGGGCTGCAGCTTAACCCTTTGCTAGCTGCTTGCCCGGCTCCATCGTTGGGTCTTTAGGGAAGTGTTTAGGGAATCCCACGGGAGCTGACTCCACTTATCCCCAGCACACTCCATCATGATACCTGGGCAAACGCTGCTCTGGAGGGACACGGCTGTCCTTCCTCCCCCTCCTCTTCCCCTCAGCTCATAATTAAACCAAATGGTTACAAACTCACTGGCAAAGGGAGCTCTGTAATTATAACAACAAAATAGCCTGTAAATTGGAGCTGTCTGCTTCTCTATATTAACAACAGCTTTATGTACAAGTGTGGCTATTTATTTTGACCTTTCATAATAATTAGCTTCCTAGGGATAAAGAATTCGACATTTATGAATTCAGCAATGCAGAACAGCAAAGGTGAAGACCCTTCTGGAGATGGGGGAGTTCTGCAGATTTATTTGGGGTTTATTTTTGTGCACATTTGATGCTGTCCTTTTTTACTTTGTTAACAAGCCCTGAAATCTAAGCATGAAGGCTGCGGGGCCTGAGGGTTTCAGTAAGGGCTGCCTTCTGTGTACCTCCTTCACCATCTCTTTGTGCTGCTCAGGAGGGTGTGTGAGGCTCTGGAGACAGGGCATCAACAAATGCTGTTCTGCAGAGACAGAAACCAACCTTGCCACAGCCACTGGTGAAAGGGTGGCCTATTTAGGCTGCCCAGAGAAGCTGTGGCTGCTCCACCCCTGAAAGTGTCCAAGGCCAGGCTGGATGGTGCTTGGAGCAATAGGAATCCCTGTCCCACTAGGACACTGGAAGGTGTCCCTTCACATGGCAGGGGTTGGGACTGGATGGGTTTTAAGGTCCCTTCCAACCCCAAGCAGTCTGGGATTCTGCAGTTTTGCTGAAAACCTCAGCCCAGATGTCAGGTATCCTAGGGCACCTTGGTCCTGTTATTTTGCTCCCAGTCATTGTTCTTTAACTTCCTTAACTTTTACCCTGCCTCACTTTTCACACAGTCAGTGGTCCATAAGCATGGGGTGCAGGAAGTTGCATGCCCGTGAAGCCTTCCACTGGATAGAGTATTGCAGGATCCATTTATTATTAATTGTCATTAGCACTAAAAAGCCATGAAAGCTCTTAGCATCTTGTTTACTTCATGCAGCTCATACTGAGGACTCCTCTCTAGCTCTTGAGATGGTGCAGTAGTTGTAAATAGAACTTAAGAAGCAATAAAACCTCCGTTCACTGCTGTGTGCCACTTCTGGAGGCAGCCGCTTGTCTCCTGCACTGCTGTTGGCCAGGATGGGGTTGGAAGGAGCAGTGGGGTTTCTTCCATGAAATGCATGATTAGACCCTGTGCCAAAACCTCAGATGAGAATATTTCCACTCCTTGGCCGACTCTCATGAGGGACAGGTAATGAGGATCTGAGAGCACATCCACCAGCCTTCCTATCCCATCTTGTTGTGTACAGTTCAGTTCCTGCCCATTAGTCCTTGGGCCAGGAAATTCCATGTCCTTTTTGGTTTTTTTTCCTGTAGATGTTGTTGCACTCTGAGAATTTATCCATCATCAAAAGTCACTTTGCTAACAAAACACGCAGGGGATTTAGATTAATGCTTGGGTTGGCTGCAGGATGTGACAAAGGGGATTTGTGCCCTGGAGGGGACAGTGACAGTGCCACACATGCTCGTCTTGCAGGGCTTTTCTCATCAGTAGTTTAGACCTTTGAGTTTCTGGTAGGGAGAGGGAGTGACCGTAGCCCCCTGCGGCTCTGTGTAGGTGCACACCATGGAGTGAGTTTGTACAGGATTCCACAAGAGATGCTTTAGGCAGAATCATCACTTGGGGCTTACCTGGCCTTTCACTGAGGGTAGGGAGCTCTGCCAAAGGACAAGAGTGAGCTGGATGCTCTGAAAATCCAGTGTAGACATATTCATGGAGGGCTAAATGAAGGCACAGGATTAAATCCAGTATGGATTCTGTACAAACTGGAGTCATGTATTTGAGGCTGAGGCCACTGAGGATCCAGGGGATGGCTAAAGATAACTCTTTCTATGTTGTCTACATGCTCTCAGCCTTCACACCTTGGTGTTCGGGTGTGTTGGGGATAGAGCGGCATGTCAAGGCTGTAGCTGCAGGATGCATAACACTGGTGATGCATTCCTGGAGCATCCCAGCAATGTTAATTTGATCCGAGTCAGGTGTAGTTCTGTGGTTACATTTCTGTCTGTTCAGCCAAACATATGATAGAAGTTTATGCTGGCTTTTCTGCTCTCTGCTGGTGTTACATTAGCTGTGAGATGACAGATGATACTTCCTCCAGGAAAAAGTCTGCTGCACAAACTTACCCATCAACCTTTTTTAAACTTTGCTTTGGCAGAGTGAGTTGATACACAAGCAGCACTTGGAGTTTGAAGGCTGCAGGGCTTTTCCCCAGGCAATTGCCCCCCATCAAATTTGGTTTATTGTGCAATCAAACCATCCTCTTAGTGCCTGTCAGTGCAGAGGACTGTGGGTTCTTTGCACCTATGCAAACACCTTGTATCTGCTTGCATTGGAGCAAGGCCACCCTAAGCACACTGTCCCTTGTTTTACAAGGAATAAAAGTGGTTAATGTTGCCAGCTGACCACTAACAGGAACAGATTGGTGTTTAACGTTTACAAACACCATAGCAGGAACGGTTGATGGAGGACAAATGGGGTAACATTCCCTTAAAGGAAAGTAGCATCTGAATCCTGATCAACTGAAGGGAAAGGTCATCATGGTACAATTTGATGAAAATTATTAAAAACTGTTCCTAGGAAGTGCTCCATCCTCTATGGAGCAGCACTCAGACCTCGTGGAGCTCTATAAGGAGCAGGGCTGCCCATCTGAACTGGGACTTTTCCAGTTCTGCTATGTGTAATTGTCAGGGTGAGCTCAGAACTGTGACTTCAACACCAGGTAGCAAAGAAAACAATAGAAATATGTGTATATATAAATATGACATAAAGTGAGGGGTGCCAGGCTCTCTGTGGCCAGGGTGCTGAAGCCCATTTTGCTGGGCTGCCCTTGCCCACACCACTGCTGGTGGCTTTTGCACTGCACCCAGTGAGTGCTCAGGGAGCAGCAGCCCTGGCTTTGGGGCTTGGCGTCTGTTACTTTGAGCTCCTGAAACATTAGCTCCTGGCAATTAATATAATTACGTCATTAATGTCACACCCCTGATGTTACTGTGTGTCAGAGTCAGACAATTGCAGTGTTGTGATTTCTTAGTTATGTAAAAGGCGATTAAGGCAATTAAGTGGGTGATTAAAGCTGCTCAGTCAGAGGTGCTGACTGATGCTATTACCAAGCAGCAGCACTGGTGTATAGTAACAGTGATGGAAAGTACCTCCAGCAGCAGGGACTTGCTTGTTGGGGGCCTGGGGGATCTTCAGTGAGCCATCCCACACCGCCTCACCCCCCACCTCTCTCAGCCACGGTGATTTACTGAAAGGTGTTGAGAAACGAGCACAGGCAGCATCAACTACATGGTTAAATAAAAAGCTTCAATGTTCCCTTTGAAATGAGCATTATTGGCTTTATTTAATTAAATATGGATTTACACTATAAATATTGGAGCTCATAGAGCCCATATTTCAATTAATGGATCATTTGTATGTCATGCTCGCTTTGTAATTACTGGAATGTGAAAATACAATGAATTGAAATGATTTCCCCTCCTCTTCAAATAAATCTGAGCAAGAATCAGATAGAAACTGCTCTCCTACCCAGAAGTGTGTGGGCACCCAGCACAAGCACACGGTACCAGGCAGAAGAGGGGATTTTTGGCAGGTTTTTGCAGGAAGAGCATGTGGGGTGTGCGAGGCATCTGTCTTGATAATGTCAGCAGTGGTTCTGTAGGACAGAAAGCTGCCTAAATATGAAGTGTTTTACTCCCAAGGAGACTCTGGCTATTGAGCTGACAAATACAATGTACCATTTGGTGCAAATGATGTAGATTTGTTGGGTTGTTTCTGGTCAGGACCTCAAAAAAGCCTGTTCAGAAGCTGCGTTCAGCAGTACCGTCATAAACTGTTTGATTGGAAGTTGTGGGGCAAGGACTGGGTTTGGGTTTTGGTGCCCAGAGAGCAAAAAACATGGAAAATGCCATTGTTTCTTGTCTTCTGAACACTGCCCACACACATTTTTATAGTCTCCTCCTGTTTGCAAGGATGTGGTATCCATTTTCTGGGGTGTTTTATGTTAAAAAGAAACATAAATAAAGATGTCAGGCTTTGCATCAAACAAACCCAGTGTTAATTGAGACTGGCAAGGATCTGCTGTCAGGAAATGGGGGTTTATTATTGTGTGCTCGGCAGAAGCAGCAGCCCTGGCCCCGGCCCTGTCCTGCCCCTGTCCCTGTGTCACCAGGCAGCCGGCACAGCTCCGGAGCCTGCCCGGCCACCATCGCCCAGCCAGCCAAAGGTGGCTCGCAGGGCCTGGCCGGGAGCTGCCATGGCATACATAATTCCATCAGAAAATATCCAAGGGTGGAAATCATTGTTCTCCAAACTAGCTGAGCTGGAGCCAGAGCAGAAATACTAAAGTCAGTTGTGCCTTTGAGCTGCCTATAACAGCGCCCTTTGGAGACCCATTTCATACAAAATTTGAAGCCTGTGTTTATTGCCCATTAAAGCAACCTTTATTTTATGGCAAATGTTGCAGTAATTGCCTTTTACGAAGAGCACTTTGTAACACACATGCACTGTTGAAAGAAAACCACTCTGGTATTGTCTATCGGGACTTAATGGCGCAATTAATTTTACTCCATCTGTTCCTGAGACTTTAAAGGAAAATGGATTTTTTTTTTGAGCGCACTTTAATGAAGAAGATAAAGCGGCCCGGCTGGTGTCCCACAGGCTCAGCGCAGTAAGTTCAGATTATTGCTCAGTCTGTCAGAATGGGCTGCTCCCCTCGGCAGCCGCGCAGCCAGCAGCCCGCGCTGGCCCCTCGCCGCGCCATTCCTGATGACAAACTGCCAGCCGGCTCCCACAAAAGCGCGATTAAAATGTCAGCACAGGATGACGAAGGGGCCAAGAGGGTCCTCGGAGACAAACTGTGTTGGGTATGAGTTAATACTTCACTGCAGTGCGAGGCTGGGCTGCTGCTGCTTCAGGGAAGCGCGAGCAGAGCCGTACAAAGGGCTGGTGTGAGCACACGGATGCACCTCGTGCGCTGGCACAGCCCCGCCGGCCGCCGCGGATTTACACCGGCCCGGGGGCTGCCAGGCCAGCCGAGCTGCTGGGTTTTATGTCCACCAGCCCATACTGCACCGCAAAATAGAGCTGCAGGATTTGTTTCCCTTCCCAGGGCCCGCCATGTGCGGAGGCGCTGGAGAGGAGCCGGGATGCTGTGGGATGGCGGCAGGAGCTGCTGGGGCGGGGCGAGGTGCTCCACAAAGGGGCTGAACACGGGGGTTTGCAGCAGAACCTGCGGCCCACAGAGCCTGCGGCTCCGCGTCCTGGGGCTGCGGCTGCTGCTGGGGGCAGAGGAGCCTGTTCTGCCATGGCCGGGCCAGCACCACGGAGGGCTGGTGGTGTGGGGTTGGTGCTGTGGGGTTGGTGTGGGGTTGGTGCTGTGGGGTTGGTGCTGTGAGGGTTGGTGTGGGGTTGGTGCTGTAGGGTTGGTGATGTGGGGTTGGTGTGGGGTTGGTGCTGTGGGGGTTGGTGTGGGGTTGGTGCTGTGACGGTTGGTGTGGGGTTGGTGCTGTGGGGTTGGTGCTGTAGGGTTGGTGTGGGGTTGGTGCTGTGGGGTTGGTGTGGGGTTGGTGCTGTGGGGTTGGTGCTGTGGGGTTGGTGTTGTGGGGTTTGTGTTCTGGGCTGGGGGTGACCGAGGCTTCCCTTCCACCACATGGACCATGGCAGGGCCTACCTGAGCAGGGCCTCGGTGCGGCCCCACCAGCACCGGGGCTGCGGGGGGTTCTGAACCCCGCTAGTGCTGCTGGAGCCGGGGCTTCTCGAGGAGTGAGTGTGCTGAGCACAAGCTGTGAGAGCTGAGGCTCTGTCACACCAAGGCCGTGTCCCCCAGCCGGGCTGGCCCACATCCCCTCATGGGGAAGGGCGCTCCCAGTGCCGGTTCATTGGCGCAGCCTCAGCCCTCGCCAGTGTTTGCTGACTTGCGAGGGGGTAGGACCCACTTTGTCACTGCAGTTTAATTCCCGAGAGCCCTCCTGAGTAGTTTCTGGGGGTGTGAAGTGACAAAAGGCTGTAATGAAAAGGAGAGGAGATTGTCAGCGCTGACATCCCGCTGGGAGCGATCTGCGCTCCTCCTGGGCAGCAGGTGGGAGCCGCGCCATTGTCCCTAATGGTTATTAGCCAGCGATGAGCAGGACAAATGTGGGGTCACCTCTCCCGCTGGCAGGGCAGCAGTTGCAGGATTTAAAGCCCCTAGGAGAGGAAGAAATGACATGGTTAGTACCTACAGCTCAGGATGTGACCTGCTCACTTTTAAATGATCTGTTAGACTTTGGGGGAGGGAGAGCGGAGGACTGCTAGAGCAAGTTGAATTCAAAATATATTGCCTACTTGAATTAAATGCAATCAGAGACATTCACTGATATCATAATGGCTCTTGAATAATCAGCACAAGACATAGCACTGGGCTATTGACTATTTAAAGCAAGATCCAGCAAGACAGCAATTGCAGTGAGCTGCCTTTGGCGAGGGGTGGGTTTTGTTTCCAATGCCATGTGCTGATTCCCAATGAAGATTTAAAGCCAAGGATATAAAACAGGAAGCCTTTACATTTCCAATAAAACTTGCTTGCTTCTTGCTGTTCATGTTCAATTAAAGACAATGTCATCCTGGGTTTCCATGCTTCTTGGGGATTTGCTTCACCCCACCTCTCCAATGTTCTTGTCTGTGATATCTCACCCCCTCATTGCTCCTCTCGGCCTCCTCTTCCTCCCTCCCTCCCTCCCCTCGGAGCTTTCCATGGTTGGGGATTGATCTTTCTCTTGTGCCCATTTAACTGGAACAGCTCTCCCTCCTCTCCCTTGAGCCACTTCCTCGCCTCAGGTCTCCCCTTAAAAAATACCGATTTGCTGTTCTCTGCTGCTGGTGCTAAATGCTGCATTATTACACCTTGCCCTGCTAGTTCAAATTTCCTATTTTTGCCTTGTCATTACGAGCCTGCATGAATTTGTCCCTTATTGGTATTAAGTTTGAGGGTTTTTCAGAGTCACCTTTGGCTCCCTGCGTGGCCTGCCCTGTGTGGGAGCTGCTGACCCAGATGTGTGCAGGAGCTGTACCGTGCTGTTAATGGCTGCACAGCCTGCTCGCCCCGCCAGCTCCAAGCACTTTAGCAGCAGGAGTGGAGGCTCAGGGTCTCCCGTGGGGGGAGCGTGTTGGGTTCCAGCTGGATGAGCTGAGCACGGGCTGTGCAAATGTCTCGGGGAGATGGGGCTGGGGCCAGCCTTGGGAAGTGCAGGGCTCGCACTGCCACGGCCCGCGAGCAAGGCTCCTCTCCCTGCTGCTGCAGAGCACTTTGTGGTGCTTTCTTCAGGGGATTTGTATGAAACTAAATTGTATTGTATCGGATTAGGGCTCCATAAGTTCACTGTTTGCAGTGCAGCATACATCTGCTCCCCCAGTCATCTCCCCTTGGATGGGACATGCGTTTATTCCGTGAGCTGCTTCAACAGGAAAATAAATGTGCCCATATCAGTGTGTTATTGAGGGAGTAAAGGGATGCAGCTGGTCCCCAGCTCATTCAGCAAACCTGTGCTGTGACTTACACCTCTGTGCCACGGACACTGTGCCACCAGCTCTCCACAGCACTGCCTGTTAATGGGAGGGCTTATAAGTAGGTTCAGTCAGGGCAAGATTCCTGTCTAGCACTCGGTGCTTTCCAAACCCTGCAGTAAATCCCCTTCTGAATGGAGCACTGTGCTGGCCTTTCAGGGCTGGGGAGAGGGGAGGATTGAAAGATTTGCCTTTGCATTCTGCACGGCTCGCCTGACGCAGACATATAAACCACAGGAGGTTTGTGCTTGTGTTTTCCCAGCTCATTTCCCATAGCCTGGGAAGTGATCCCTGAGTGTCAGGTGGCATGCAGGCCACGTTCCATGTCATGGAAAGCAAAAGAAACCAGTGTGCTCCTCTGTGTGGCTAGCTCTTATTTATCCTTTTAAGTGTTGCTTGCCCAGGAATGGAAACGGCAGTCCCCCAGTTACCCATTTGGGCTGGGTTGGCATCTCTCTGACACTGAGCTGAGCTTCAGGAGCTCTGCATGTTAGGAGTGGGGAACCTTTCAGAGCTGCAGGGTCATTTTTTTCACCCTCAATGGAGTTTCGATCTGTTTCTAAAATTTATCTTTCCCTGTTCACTGGGGAAAATTAAATGCTAAGATGGATCTTCTTGGCAGCCCCTGGCTTCAGAGAGACTTCTTGTGCCTGGTGGATGTGCCTGGCCTGGTAGCTACAGCCATGGGGCAATGAGAGGCTGCTCAGTGGCTTCATGGCAAAATGCCATGTTGAGAGCCCTCAGGGGAGGAGAAGACTCCTTAAAATAACGAGTTCCCTTGCAGTACAAAAAGTTGGGCTCTCCATTTTCTTCTGAGGGGGTTGAGTCACAGGCAATTCCAAGGAAAAGCTTGACCACACAAGGAGCAGAATTTCTTTTTTCTGTGCTTACATGAAAGCTCAGAATCCTGCCTGGCCTGGGGAGTCTGAGAGGTTCAAGGCTTTCACAGAAAGTGCCGGTATTGTAGAAGTTCTCTAGAGAGCCATGCACCAAGTTAAAGTTTCTTGAGGCGTGCTCATGGCAGGAATGGAGATTAAAGATGCACTCACTTGCAAAGGTTTGGCTAACTGGAAGACAAAGCACCTCAGAACTCAGGACTTAAGGCATTAATGCTTATTTATTGTTTTACACGTGTAACCTGTGGTGTGCAGGACACCCTCACCACACTTGTTTCTTCTTTCTGTGTGCAGCAGTGTCAATCAGAGGTAAATTGGACTTGACATGAGCTGGAATGAGCCCAAACCATGGGGATGTTATCAAAGAATTGGTTAGATTTGAGTTGAGATTTAAAATTATTTTTTCATGTTTAAAAAAAAAGTGCAGTCAAAAGTCAAACACCCACACTGTGACATGCTCAGGTGGTGGCAACACCTGTACGTGTGTTCCTGAGGAGCCCCAGTAGGCACAGCGTGAATATCCCAGTGCAAAACAGGCTGGGAAATCAACACCCAGCGTTTCAGGAGCTCTGTGAGAAAGAGGACCCAACACAGTGAAGAAAATACAGAAAATACTAGGAAACATCTCTCCATTGCAATACAGTTAAAATACCAGCCTGACCCAAGGGATGTGTATAATAGCATTTTAAGACAGATCTTTGAGAGCAAACACTGAGTTTGCCCTCGTGGATTAGATCAACAGTAAACAAATGCTGTTGCTGTGAGATGGGGGTGGCAGGAGCTGACAGTGGCCCTGTGGAGTGTGCAAAGGGGACAGGAATTCTCCCTGGTTCACTGCAGCAGCCAGATGGTGCCCTGAAGCCCTTCCTTTGATTTCCTAAACTCCTTTGCTAGCACCTTTGCTGGTGCTACTGAGTCTAAAATTACCACTCCTCAGATGTACTGTGTGGTTTACAGGTAAGCCAAGCCCCACGCCTGAGCACCCATCTGCTTTCTCCAGGACACAGATCCGGATCTGAATTCACCTTTTCTTTTCAGCAGCCCCATCTTTATGCTTGCCCCAGCTGGAGCTCCCTGCTTTAAATGTTGGCTCTGAGTCCAGGGCTGAATTTTCTGGCCATCTCTGAAGGAAGTTGCTGCTGGAGGGCTGGTACTGCCCTGGGGGTGGTGGTGCAGGGTGGTTGAAGGCATCACTGGGACTTATAGGAGGGGTTGGCTTTGCTGTGCTGCTGGACACACACACACACACACGCACGTCCTTCCTCCTGCTTTATTCCTCCTGTCTACAGCAAAGCTTAAAAGCTCAGTTTTCACCTGGTGGTTTTTCATTCATGGGCTCTTTAAGCCTGATCACTGTCACCCTTTGGTGACAGCGGTGGCACCCATGCCTGTGTGGGAAGTCGGTGAGAGCCCACACTAAATACAGGATCCTTAATCCTGAGCCTTGTCAGAGGCTGATCACTGTGACTTGTGACAATGTCACAGAATCCTAGGATGGTCCCATTGGAAGGGACCACAGAGGGTCCCTGGTGCCACCTCCCTGCTCAGGCAGGGCCATCCCAGAGCACAGGGCACAGGATTGTGTCCAGAGGGCTCTGCAATATCCCCACTGAGGGAGACTCCAGCCCCTCCCTGGGCAGCCTGTTCAGGGCTGGGCACTGCCCAGGGCAGAAGTTGTGCCTCTCGGCTGCATCTTCCCTCTGCCCGTGGTCCCTTCTGTCCTTCTGCCATGGTGTGAGTGACCTGGTGGGAGTGGATAGACCCACCTGCAAGGGGGCAAAAGGGCAGAGCAGACACAGAAACATTGGAAAGGCTCCCTGGCAGCAAAAGCCAAGGGAGGAAAGGCAAAAACCCTTCTCCGATAAATTCCACAGTTCATACTGCCTTAAAAGCTTGTCGTGATTTGGGCTTTTGTTAAAAATTCCACCTCTTGATCTTCAAAACTCTGGCTAATGATGGAAAAGAAAAATCCAAAACCACAGACCTCTACAGAGTTTTATATATTTTATAATAAAATAACTTTCCCATGACTTCCCTCATAATAATATTTTTAAGAAACCAGGAAGGCTGACTGGTGTTGCTGGAGTGCAGTTTCTGCTTTAATGGGCTGCAGCTGAGGCAGTTCAGAAGGCGGTGAGGGTTTGGAGCGGGGGCAGCAGGAGTTAACTTCACACCCCTGCCGAGCGCCTGGACCCGCAGCAACTTTGGCTTGTCAGGTTGGGAGAATTTCTGCAAATGAACTTTGCAAAGAATTATGCAGGGCTTGGCATTACAGTATTACACACTCGCCTGTTCTCAATCACTCACTGGAACTTATTTTGTAGTTAACCTCCATAAAGGACTGCACAACCGAGCAAAGGCCTGTCACACACACATTATTTAGAAGCCCTTATTATTATTTTATTGCCAGTCCTTGACAGCTGAGGAAAAGCCAAGCGCTTTAATCTTTCTTTCCCTTTAGTTTACAGTGTAAGAGCTGCATGTAAGATGGATTTGATTAATATGTAACAGAGATGCAATTCTCTGTAAAATGTGCTGTACTTTAGAACCCTGGAAAACAAACTGCATCACAATGGCTTAAATCTCAGTCCATTGTATTATATAGACATCATAAATAATAGAGAGCAGGCAGATATTGCTGCAGGCTTCATCTACATAACACATCTGAGCTCTCTATAATGTGTTCAACTTGTCACTTTTAGTACAGAAGAGAGGCAATAAAGCTAACAGCTGACTAAACCACATCAGCCTTGCTTCCACTTTCAGGGTGGTGAATGCTCATTAAGCAATCTTAGCTGTGACTTTTAAAATCCATAACTCTTACAAATGTAAAAAAGTTGCCACAAAAGATTAAGCGCAAAATACATGTCAAAGCATTAATTTTCTGCGTGTAGATTCCAACCACCGCAAACCTCAAATATTTCTTTCCCTTTTGTTTTATATGTGCTTTTGGTTAAAACAGATCTTCATAAAAAATATTTGTTTCCATCTGGGGCAGCAAATAACCTCTGTGATTGTAGGGAGTGAAGGAGAACTGTTTTTCATGCAGCCAGGACAGGCTGTACTTCTGCACCCCTGTAGGATTTTCACTTGGCAGGAGTGTTGGCATGTCAGCTGGGAGATCGGGGATGGAATCGGTCCCTGGGTAGAGTTCAAGTGTGGCATGGCCCAGAGTGAGGTGGTCCCTCCCAGGGGGGAGGATGAGGACAGACCCTGCGTTAGAGGCAGGGCCAGCAGGGCACTGAGGAGCCAGAGAAATGCTGGATTGGCAGAGCTAAAGGCTGGGCACAAAGCACAAAGCCCAGGCCCAGGGCTTGGAAGCCAACCACTTTATCCTAGGAGATGGTCTAGGGTGGAAGGCAGGATCAGGAATGGGAGGGATGAAGGATAAATGAACATCCAGGTCCCTGTGGAGCTGCTGTTCTGGGCTGATGGGATTTCATGGGGCACCCATGGGAGAAGCTCCATGGCAGCACTCAGGGTGCAGGTGTTGTCCCCAGTGACTTGCTTTGTGCCCCAGAGACTTTGTGCCTCTAACAGCCCCTCTGGTACCAGCTGTCAAATTGGCCCCTGTGGCTCCTGTGGGTGCACACATTATCCTGTAAATACCCCGGAGGCTGTGCTGGGTGCGTGGGATGCCAGTGGCAGTGCCCCTGCTTGAGACTGGCCAGGCACCTCCAGCAAAATGCCTCCTTGTTCTCCAGCTACCTCCAAATCACCCTCAACTCCAGCCACGGGAAGGGGAAAAGCAAGTAGAAATAGGAATTTACATTAAGTACAGGATAAATGTTTAGAAGAATGTTTGTTGTAGGCAAAAAAAAAAAAAATGGTTATGAGCAAAAGGGCATGGGCTGGAGGGTGTCTGCTGGTGTCCAGTGGCCAAGAGGTGCTTTCCCAGGAGCCAGCACAGAGAAGGAGTTTTCCAGTGCTGGGAGTAACCAGGAAAACCCTGGACTTGGTAGCCTGGGGTTCCCAAGGGTTTTGTCGCAATCCTGTTGTGAGAAAAGCCCAGCTGGGGCTGAGAGGGCAGTCCTGCCCTTAACCCCGGCGTGGGGAGGGTTTATCAGGCAGTTAATCTCCAGGAAAGCTAAAGGCTTTAAAGAGAGAAGTAAGTAATATATAGGCTTTGCTTTGGCTTTTTGCACAAAGGAATTTCATCTTGTGACAAAGAAAATTTGCTTCCAATTATAAGGGAAACATTTCAAGGGCAAAAAATGCAACTTGGAAAGCATAATCCCCCCTTGCATGAGGGTGGGTGCCAAGCTGTCCTATACAAAGGCTTTGTTTTTGTAGTGCTGAGACAAAGTCTGGATTTAGAATGGAAACATTCTGAAAGGAGACCCCCCCCCTTTTACCCCTAATTTCCTGCCAGATATGAAAAATGCTTTCTGCAATAGAACCAGTGCAATCTGGGGCAGAGGTCTGCGGGGACAAGCTGGCAGGGCTGTGAGAGGGGTTCCTGAAAGGCTGTGGGGTGGAAATGACCCAAGGAGTTGTTTCCAGTTTCTCCAAGAAACCAATCCAGCCTTTTGGCTGCCCCCTTCCCACAGCCTTGCTGCAGTCCCTTGTTAATCATGGACAGGGGATTGCATGGGCACCTTGCAAAAGGAGGGAGCAGAACTGAACAGGCAGCTTTATGTCTCATTAACACCCCTTCTCTGGCAGTCACACCGTTTCAGTGTCTTATCTTTTACATCTTCAAGCAAAACATTAATACCTGAGGCTGATTATTCTTGAATTCTTCAAGTGTGCTGTAGTCCCCTCCTCCCCCCTAATGGCACCTGGGACTCTCAGAGGGTGTGATGCTGTCACACAAAAAGTCTTTAAGAATCTTTCACTCCAGGCTGACATCCCCACAGGATGCATTTTAGCAGTTTCAGAAGCTCTTCTTTCCCAGGGGGGTTATTAAATGTCTGTCGTGAGTATGGACTGGTATTCGCAGCATTCATTTCAGATTTAAATCGGTTTGAAAGTTCTGTGTTAGGTGGTAAAGAAAATGCAGTATTATTTAGAGGCTGTGGTCATGGGAGCAAAATTGGGAGTGATGTGACAGCTAGGAGCCCTCAAAGAATCAGAGGTGAGGAAAGGGAATGGATTGTCCCAGCAGTGTCATTCTGCTACTGAGGAAAATGATAAAAATGCCATCCTGTGTGCCATTTCCTCTTGGGCAGCATGCTGGAGCAGTGTAAGGCATGGATCTGTTCTGGCCATACAGCTGGGGAAGGAACAGGGCTGTACAGATACGTAGGTCAACTCTGTCTTTCATGCACAACATAAAAATAGAAAATTCTCTGCTTTTTGGTAGCTAGAAGCTTTTTATTTTATTGGAACATAAATATAACCTTTTTTTTTTTCCTTTATTTCGTACTCTGTGTATGCTTATTGTGCTCCTGAGAGTGTTGAATGGGGCTTCCTATACCTGAAGAGGGAGAGCAACCTTTTAGATGGGCTGACAGTGATGGGATAAGGGGGGATGGTCATAAACTAAAAGAGAAGAAATTTAGTTTCAATGTTAGGGAGAAACTCATTACTCAGAGCATGGTGAGGCCCTGGCACAGAGGGTGCCCAGAGAAGCTGTGGCTGCTCCTGCATCCCTGCAAGTGTCCAAGGCCAGGTTGGACGTTGGGGCTTGGAGCACCCTGGGATAGTGGAAGATGTCCCTGCCTATGGGAGAGATGAGCTTTAAGGTCCCTTTCAATCCAAACCGTTCTGGGATTCTATGAGGATGTGTTGGTTTATTAGCTAGAAAGAAACTGGAGTACAAAAAAAATTGTAGGAGGAGGTGGACAAAAAACTGGAAAACACAGAACCAACGTGCTCTGCAGTAAAGAGGTATTCATTCAAATTCTCCAGTTTTCTCAGGATATGTCTCTATTTCAGTGCCTTGCCATATGTTGGAATGACAGCAAAGTTTACCCTTAATATTTTTCCAGGCACTTCAATGTTAAAATGATAGATAGACTTCACACATGCTCTCAACACGCGGCATTGGTGTGAACGCGGAGGATAGAGAGGCTGAGCGAGTCTGTGAGGCCTTTTTTTTATTGTTGCTCCGTGGTTGAATCCTCATCGTTGCCATCCGCTGCATCCCGGTGTGCATCAGTGAACACCGGTGCTATGGAGTCACAGAATCACGGAATCACTTAGGCTTAGGTTGGTTTGTGTGTTTGTTTCCTGGTTTCCCACTCTTTGCCAGAGGGGTTAGATTTGAACTCACACCCGTGGGGGTGCAGAGAGTGATGCCTTCTGAAACACGGCCTCTTTCCTTAGCTTCCCTTTGGAGGCCGTCCAGGAGGAGCGTGTTAGGAAGGGGCACCAAGGGAAGAACAAAGCCTGTTGGTTTTCCATGCACCGGGTAATTGATGTGTTAGGGCTGGTACAAGATTAGCCTGGCTGTAACATTTAAATAGCCTGTCTGCAGAGCACTTGCACTGAAAGGACCTCAGAGGGGAAACATGCCAAGAGGTTTTTCTGCCGGGGCTACAGCTCTACAGGAAGATCAGAATCAGCCCTCCACAGTGCAGCCTGATACCTGCCTTACCCTCCTCTTTATTACTATTGATCCAAAAGAGAAAATGTTTTAGCAATTCTGGACAGCTAATCAGTGTCATCTGATTCCCATCTCGGCGTGCAGGTGAAGGACAGCGTGTGGGAGCGTGTCTGAGCTCTGCCTGCTGGGGGATAAATAGAAGCCTTCGGTCTCCCAGGCTGTCAATCCAGCAGCTTTTCCTCAGTGCCACCTTCCAGCCTCACACACAGCACTGCTGTTGTGAGGCAGAGCAAAACCAGCTCCAGAGCATCCACTGGATGAGGGTGTTGTCTCTCGGCTCCCTGGAGGCTCCTGGCAGAGCCACTTTTGCACTGGGCAGTGCAACAAACTGCCTGCAAATAAATAAAGTGACTCACAAACAGCAGCGATGGGGAAAAAAATGGTGCGATAACATTTGCGAGTGAATAATGTCGCTGGGGCGAATGGGATCCAACAGGAATCTTAGCTCAGCAGCAGCTCCTGAACTCTTTACGGCACAGCCAGATGGCCTGGTGCAACAACAGCCTTTCAGAATTAATAACTGCTGCTCTGGAGGGAGAGCTTCATGCAGGAACCGTTTCGCATTTCGGCAGGAGTATTTTATTTTTTTTTCTTGGTGCTTTCTGGCTGCTTTGCTCTGGGTGTGATGTCAGAAGTGCTCAAAAGGGGGTTTAAAAAAAGGAAAGATTCTCCATCTCCCTTTCCACTTTCTTGTCTTCCTCCACTCGCTCTGTGCTGCCTTCCCTCTGCCTTTGGCTTTGAACATTGCAGCTTTTAATCTAGAAATTATGGTAACTTGTATGTGCATTTTGAGAGTATATCATTGCTGCAGTTAATTAACAGTTATTAGCGTTAGCGTACTGTGCTGTATTATATGTCACAAATCATCGAGTCTCCCTGTGCAGTTACAGCAATTAAGAACTCCATCACACCTTCTGTATAGTCATTTGGTTCTCTTCCAGGTCTTTTCAAAACTGGAAATTGCTAATCAAATCATTTCTGCTCTGTGCCTCGGTATCGTTTATTCCATTCCTAATGATGTGCGACTTTTTTTTCCTTGGCCGTTAACAGAGGCATCCATGCGTCTAACCCATTTCACACCACCGTCATGCTTTGGAGAGGCGATAATGAACTTGCAGGAGGAAGTGGAGGCTTTGCTGCTTCTCCCCCCGCTTCTGCTGCTGCTTGGTTTTTTTCCTCCCCCCCCCCCCTTTTTATTTTTTAAGCCAATGTCTTTCCTGCTGTTGGGTGATTGAATTTTGAAACTGTAAAATGCATTGACAGACTGACAAAACTAAGTTGCCAGAGCTGGAGCTATCACAGTTTAGCTTCAATTCAGAGCTCAGTGAGATTCCTGCCTGATCAATTTGTCATCCCTCTAAATGGAAACTAATTACTTCCCAGGGAAAGATTGCAGGCAAATATCACCCTTTGCATCAGCAGCCTTCTACAGTGAAGTGGAAGCTAAGTCCAAAGGGTTTTAACTAACGGAGGAGAGCATGAACCACTTCATCTCTTGCCCCTTTCCATGGCCTGTCAGGGAGAGTTTATTTTATTCATGCTGTCAGTAAAATTGCCTTCACGTTTGCCTGGGTCGTATGTCAAGGGCATATTTCGCTTTCCAGGTCAGATGCAAGGGAACAAACATCATGATCCTGACAAGGATGTTTGATGTCATCTGAACACGACGTCCTTTCTCTTATACTGAAATTGATGATTCTGTACATGCTGAAGCCCAGAGCATCCTCCTGTGGGTTTCTGTGTCGGTTCCACTTTGCTTGGAGTCTTCCAGCAGTGTCCAAGTGCACCACAGTGCTGGGTGGGCTTGCGAAAACTTTGTCCTGGAGTCACAGTTCTGGACGTAAATAGCTGTGGGTGTTGTGTATTGGAGAGGAGCCATCCTGCGAGCTGTTAGGAGCTCTCTAAGTCCAAAGGGTCATTACTGAGCCCTTGGGGACCTACTGACCAATCCCAGCAATCCCACCTTCACTTGCCAAATAGCCATACCAAGGAAGCCAGACATTAGCTTCTTGAGCCAGCTCATCCATTCAGTTCTCTTTGCCTTGACATATTCTTCTATGAAATATGTAACAGCATAACGAGACTCTCATGGCAAGGTTTTCTGAGGTTTATATTGCCTTAAAAAAATACACCAGGAAGGAGGGAGTGCAGAGCGGTAGCTGGTACCTGCTGCAAGCAGGAGAAGCTCATTCAGAAAGCAAAAACATCTCCTATGGAGATGCAGGTGCCTCCCCTCTCATCTCCCCTTGCCTTGGCCACCTCTGTAAACAGCATTGGCCACCACAGCCTTGCCCTTCTGCTTTCACCTCTCCAAATATTTTCATTACTTTATCAGACAACACAACTGAATTTAAAACTGAACTTCTCAATTTTGTTCTCTTTGTTTTACTTTAGTTGCAATTACGCAGCCATAAATATTGTAAAAGTAGAGTTTTGTAAGAAAAACCCAATATAGAATAAAGTTGAACTGAATGCGGTAAGCCTTCCTGTTGGTGAGGAGACAATTTTTTGGAAGAAAGATGTATAGAAAACTTTAATTGTAAAGCTGACATCCTTAGCTTAAGCAATCTCAGTAGGAGAAAGCAGGTTCAGAAGATCATTCCCTGTTTTTCATTCTTGTGCCATTCCCTACAAACACATTGCTGACTTTTCTCAGAGCCTTTTGGTCTGTTGCAGTAGGACTGTCATTGTGTTGGAAGGAACATACCCAGGTCTCCATATGATCCAGAGTCACAGGACACACCATGGACTGGGGAGGGCCAGGAGGGGGTCACAAGTGGGAGATGACAGCGGCTCCCAAGGAGCTCTGTGTTGAGGCATGGTGGGGGATGAGTGTGTGCTTGAGGGAGCAGTGGGATGGGGGGTCCCTGCTCAGTGGCTTCTTCCCGTGCCTCTTTTACCCACACAAGCTCTGGTGTCCCCGTGCTGTGGCACTGGGAGCTGTTTGGAGCCTCCCTGTGTGTCCCCAGGGCCTGTTGGGGAGCTTCTATTGACCTGCAGGCACAACACAGTCATGGTCTGTGCCAAAGGTCTCAGCTCAGATTCCTACGGATCATTCCAGTTGTGAGACATTAATTTGCCACTCTGCAGAAAGGTGTGAGCTCCTTCTGAGCGTTGCTGAAATAGGGGTGGAATTTGAGTCAGCCTTGTCTGACAGTTTCCTCCTCAGGTTAATTCTTCGATATGTGAGATGTGAGAGGTCTGGGACTTGCATCCAGAAAGTGATTTGTGTCATATAAACAGCAGTGAAGAAAAAGAGGCTCTGCAAAATTACAAACTTCAAATGGACGGAGGTTACAGATGCCAGGGACCCTCTGCTGCTTTGGGGATGGGTTTGCTGGTACTGAGCTCATCTGTTGTCATTTTTATTTCAGAAATGTAATGATGTGAAGGGCTGAAGCCTTGTCTAGGTTTTTTGTTTGTTTTACCCTGGAAAGCTCCTGTGTATCCCTAGTGTGAGACTTGGGGTGGGTGTTGATCTCTATTCCTCTCTCCAGCACACAGTACCATGCTGATGTGCAGTGACTTCAGCAGCAACGTGCTGCAACTAAAATGAGAACCAGGATCCACTGGTCTCTGTGAAATGCTGGATGTTTGAATTGTTTATGGGCTCTTGAAAAATTTATGCTTTATCATAAGCTACCAGTAGCTCTTTGCCTGACTGCTTTGGCTGATTCCTGCTGCTCTTCAGGCCGTGGCTCCGGTGGGTTTTCTGTCCCAAAGCAGAGGACAGTCACACCAGCAGGGAGCCCAGGGGGGCAGGAGATGCTCACTCAAAGGAACCTGTCCCACATGGACATGCCTCAAGCTGCCAGCTCCTACCTGAAGTCACACATTTTCATGGTGTCTGTCTTGACATTTTGCCCTGAGGGAACATGTCAGGTGAAAGGCCAGGCCAGGTTTCACCTCTCCCTGCACATGTGCCATGCCTGGTGCCAGCTCCAGACAAGACAGACACCAGGGGTAGTTTTCCCAAATCTTCTCCAGGTTGGCAAAGTAATTTTCCAAAATGTATGTCTCCTTCCCAAAACCCTTCCTGGGTTTTGCTAGCCCAGCACAACCCATGCTGAGATAATTTTGGAAGGCCAAACTTGTAATTATCATAAACCAAATCCTCAGGAACAGTTGGGCTGGCATCTGCTTTTCCTCTGAAACATCTCCATTCAGGAGCTAGGGAAGTACCTAAGTGTTCTTTCTGCAAATGGACAATCCCTGCAAATCTTTGTTTTAAAAATTAAGTACTGAGAAAATCAGCAACAGAAGCCTCTTAAGGCTTAATTTGAGACTAAGGTGTAAATTAAAAACAAGTCATTAAGACAATGCCGCTTTTATGGACACTTGTGTTTCAGTTTGAGTGACTTTGGTCTACCTCAGGTCAAGTGGCAGCAAACTTCTGCTGAATGGGAATCAGCTGCTCTTTAGAAAAAAAGTACTGTGTCCCCACAGCTTTTCCTGACACTTTAAATCTCTTGAAGTCAGAGAGGCCCTGCAGAGAGACCTGGATAAATTAGAGAGATGGGCAATCACCAACTGTACTAAGCTTAACAATGGCAAGTGCCAAATTCTGCACCTGGGATAGGGCACTCTTGGCTGTGCATGGACTGGGGAAGGAGAGGCTGGAGAGCAGCTGAAGAAAGGGACCTGGGAGTCCTGGTTGGTGGCCAGTGGGATGTGAGCCAGCAGTGCCCTGGAGCCAGGAGGGACATCCCTGTCCTGGGGCTGCCAGACCAAGCACTGCCAGTCGGGCCAGGGAGGGGATTGTCCTGCTCTGCTCTGGGCTGGGGCAGCCTCACCTCGAGTGCTGGGGCAGTTTGGGCACCACGATACAAAAAGGACATTAAGCCATTAGAGAGTGTCCAGAGGAGGCCACGGGGATGGGGAAGGGCCTTGAGGAGAAGCCGTGTGAGGAGAGGCTGAGGGCACTTGGAATGTTCAGCTGGGGGACACTGAGGGGAAACCTCATTGTGGTCTTCAACATCCTCATGAGGGGCAGCACAGGACAGGCACTGATCTCTGCTCTGTGTGACAGGGACAGGACCCAGGGAAGGGCTGGAGCTGTGCCAGGGCAGGGTCAGGCTGGAGATCAGGAAAGGTTCTTCCCCCAGAGGGTGCTGGGCACTGCCCAGGCTCCCCAGGGAATGGGCACGGCCCCGAGGCTGCCAGAGCTCCAGGAGCTGCCAGGGATGCCCAGGGTGCGGCTGTTGGGGTGTCTGTGCAGGGCCAGGAATGGACTGGATGATCCCTGGGGGTCCCTTCCAGTCAGGATGTTCTGTGATTCTTTGAAATACAGCAGTAACTGTAAACTAAGTAATGTCACACATCCACACCTCTTCAAAGAGCCTCAGTGGCAGTGAGTTTCCCTTACCCGTGTCATGAGGACAGTGACTCCAGGCTGGCTGGGCTTGCTCTTTGCCAGCCTGAACCACCTCCAGCAGTTCAGTTGCTGAAATTGAATGGAGCTTCAAAGAGGAGCCTGTTAATGAGCTGTGCAGCTTATGGTGTGTTCCTTGTGGCTCAGATATTTCTGCAGACACACAGGGATTTGGGACACCCAGTGTGACCTGACTGAAATGCAGGCTTGCTCTGAAAGCCCAGATGTAGCACAGCTGGATTGCTACAGCTGTACCTTTAGAGATGTGCACAATGAGCATTATTGCAACTCTGTGTGGGGTTGGGTTTTTTCCTTCTATTTCATGAAGTCTTTTATAAAAAACAAGTATTGTATCCTCACTCCTAAATGTACTTGGGTTAGGTTTTGTAATCATAAGATGGTTTGGGTTGGAAAGGACTGTAAAGATCCTCCATTTCCACCCCCTGCCAGGGGCAGGGACACCTTCTGCTATCCCAGATTGCTCCCAGCCCCAATGTCCAGCCTGGCCTTGGGCACTGCCAGGGATCCAGGGATCCACAGCTTCTCTGAGCACCCTGTGCCAGGGCCTCCCCACACTCACAGCCAAGAATTAGTCACATGATTTGACCTATGAGCTTTAAGGTCCCTTCCAACTCAAGCTATTCTATGATTCTATGTCTTAACATCTCCAAAGAGTGGAGAGGTTTCTATTTCAGGTTTTATAAGCAGCCTGAAACAGAAACTAATTGCAGAAAGGTGAGATGTGACCAAGGTTTGGTGGCCATTGATAAGAGCACTGCACTGCCATTATTGGTCATTTATGCACAGACAGTCTTCAGGTACCATTACTAAACACAAAAAAAGGATTGATCGGTGTCCAAAAATGCTTGCCAAATTATCAGAGAAAAAGAGGCAGCGGGAGGAAGGGAAGGATGAACTGGTTTCTCCATTTACACATGGGGGGATTGTGTATTGAGCAGATTTAACCCCAGCAGAAATCCCTTGCTGTGTGCTGGTGATTTCACCTCAGAAGATCCTTCTTCTTGGCTGTGTGCACTTCAGTGAAGTAATGTCCAGTGTGGCATTGCTCCCAGCTTCCGGAAGCGCCTGTTTCGGCGGAGGGAGGGCAGCTGTGGGCTCCGGATGGCCTTTGCAACGCTCCACTTCCAGGCTGCTCCTGCCACGGCGCTGGGCTGCAGGCTGAGCATTGTCATGCACCCGGCTGCCTTCAAGGAAGGTCTCGAGATTTTTTTCTTTCTTTTCCAAAAGGCGAAGAAAACATCTGGTAATTTGAGAATTGGTCTTTGTGAGAAAGAGGAGCAGCTCCCCCACTCACTGCGGTGTCACTGTTCTCTGTTTAGATACCATTAACTCGTCCTTTGAAGGTAGTAGATGAGGTTGCCAACAACAATTAAAAAACAATTTTTTGAAAGTGTTGGGTTTCCCGGGCCCTTCTCAGATCAGGAAATGAGATTAAAATCAGTTGCTGAAAAGCTACTGTGTTTATTTGAATACAGCCGAGCATGGCGGCTCGGCCGCCTCATTAAAGGAGGCATTATGAGCAGCCTGGTGTTGTGTTCCCGGTTTGATAAAGAGCATTGTCTGACAGCAAGCTTGGTGCAGCTCCCACTCCATGCTCTGGCACATATTTTCTGCCTCAGTGGTTCCTCTCAGTAGGATAGCCAGCCTCTGCCTTTCTGTTTGACGTTTTTGCTAATAATTACTTGAAAAATCATCCACTTCTATTTAAAAATTGCTACATGAAGTACTAGTCCGTCTTTGCATCATGACAGCAAGAGGCCAGTGAAGTAAGGGGTGTTCAGCCACATGAAGCTAACTTCATAAAGCATTGCCCAGGGTGCACTGCAGGATGACTGGAAATAATTAGCCTCTGGAGGTTGGAAACCTATGCCGTAAATCCCAGAGCTTGGAGTGAGGAGAGTTTTTTATCACTGTCCTTGACAGAAAAATTGTAACATCACGGCTTACCTCGTCTTTGACATAATAAACCCACAGCGGTGCTTTGCAGAATCCTGTGCTCACAGCCCCGTTTGCCTCTCCCCTGTCCCAGCCTTTTCCCATGGGTTACGGCTGGGCTGTAGGAAGTTTCCTTTGGGCCTTAAACCATCACACAGACACGTAATAGCTTCCAGGCGTCTGGCTCCCAGCGAGAATCAGGCCCTCTCGGAATGAGACAAATTTCCACTGATGCAATCACTTCGACCTCAGAGAACAGCAGGATCTGAAGGTGAATGAGCTGCTCCGAGCTGTCCCCGCCGGTGCCGTGTGTGCCGAGGGATCCCTGCCCGGGGCTTGTGCTCCAGCACGGACACAGAGCATTCCCAGCACTGCTCTGGGGTGCTGTGAGCACCTTGGGCTTGGAGCCGCAAATTCAGAGTGGAAACGTCTGCCCGGATCCTCGGGTAAATTGTCGTGTATATCAGGAGTGTCTTGTAAATGATAATGAACAGATGCCTTGTACGTACTACACAATAAGCCACTTGAAGTTGTCACCAGTTGTTTATAGATGTTATTAATATTAATAATTTACCACTCATTTCCATATGAAACCACATTAGGCTTGTCTACACTGCATCCAGTTACCTGCAGAAGCTGGGAAGCCGTGGCAGCGTGCCCGAGCTAACACGTCCTGCTGAGAAAATGCTGCCTTTGTTCAGGTCTCGGCAGCACCGAGCGGGGCTGGGTGGAAGGAGCAGAGCTGGGTGGAAGGAGCAGGGCTGGTGGAAGGAGCAGAGCTGGGTGGAAGGAGCAGAGCTGGGTGGAAGGAGCAGAGCTGGGTGGAAGGAGCAGGGCTGGGTGGAAGCACAGGGCTGTGGGGAAGGAGCGGGGCTGGTGGAAGGAGCAGAGCTGTGGGGAAGGTCAGAACTGGATGGAAGGACCGGGCTGTGGAGAAGGAGCAGGGCTGGATGGAAAGACAGGGTTGTGGGGCTGGAGTGGGGCTGGGTGGAAGGAGTAGGTCTGAGTGGAAGGAGCAGGGCTATGGGGAAGAAGCAGGGGTGGGTGGAAGGAGCAGAGCTGTGGGGAAGGAGCAGGAGTGGATGGAAGGAGCAGGGCTGTGGGGAAGGAGCAGGGGTGGATGGGAGGAGCAGGGCTGTGGGGAAGGAGCAGGGCTGGATGAAAGGACAGGGCTGTGGGGAAGGAGCAGGGCTGGGTGGAAGGAGCAGAGCTGTGGGGAAGGAGCAGGGCTGCTGCTGCTGCTGGCCTGCGTCCTCACACACAGCCCAGGGAGCTGCAGGAACTTGTCAGGCCCCTGCTCCAGGGACTGTTTTAACTGTTCTGCAGAGCTGAACATCTGCACAAGGAGAGGTTGTTGGGTGGTGAAGGTGCTCTTTGGATCTGGGAAAGGAGGGTCAAAGCCCTGGGGTCTGTCCTTTGCAGAAGACTTTAGAGACATCAGGTCTGTCTTCTTAGGGAATGGGAAGAAAATATGAATCTGAACAATTTGCCTGATTTTGGAATTCCAAAGTTTAATCTCCTCTAGTTTAGGCAAATTTGAAATCTTTATGTTCTGCACAGAAGGAATACAAGAGTTATATGAAAGCATGAGCTTTTCTACAGCTTTTAGCACTGACCTGCATCTTCCCCCAAGGAATTTAATGGCAATATGCCGGATAATGTCTATACATTTATAAAATAAAGTGAAATGTTTCTTTCACTCTGTGTGCCACGAGGGGGGATCCCCAATGAGGAGGTGACCGTTCAGAAGTGGGAATCACAGCACTGAGCTCTGGTTCAAGGTGTCCTGCCAGGGTGTCTGCGTGGCACAGAAGGATCTGGCCTCAAACCTGAAAGAGAGGTTCCTGAACCTTCAGGATTTGGGGGTGCTGAAGTCCCATCCTCAGTGATCATTGCCTTTGAATCCAATGTTGTGTGGTTTAATGTACAGTATGCTCTGTTGAGGCTGGGTGCAATTATCAGTATTTATTCCCAGAAGCCCGGGGAGATTTTTTTGTCAAAAGACAAAGCAACAGAAGTTCCACAGTATGCAAAATACAGACCTTTGTATTGCAACTGAAATATTTAGATAGGAATCATTACTGAGTCCTTTTACAGCAACCTTGCCAGAGAAAGAGAGAGAGAGGGCTGGGAAGGAAAACACAAAGGAGGTAATAATATCTGATTAGCCAAGCAGCTGAAGAACTGATGGGGATTGTGGAGCCTATCAAGGCATCGTGACTTTCCGTGTGAGTGACATTCCACAGCGGAAAGCAGCTACGAGCCAAGGAACTGCTCCTGAATATTACCCTTAGGACTTGCCTTTTATTGGTAACCTTGCAGTATCCTCTGCTGGAGCTGTGTGTTCTGAGAATTCGGGCGCTTGGCTGTGGGGCATCACTGACAGCCCCCGCTGGTGTGAGCCCTCGCTGGGGCACTCAGTGGCCATGCAATGTGGGCAGATATTTTGCAGCTGTCCTCTGTCACTCTGTGTCTTTTCAAAGCTGACACTGTTGCAGTGACCTGGACAATGTCTGCCATGTATTCTGTGAATTACTGGAGCAGTGTTTTTTGGATGCAGTGTCCAGTGGAACATTGTGCCTGTTGTGTCTCTCATTTCCACTAGAGCAATGTCAGCATTTTTGGGGAATCACTTATCATTTAAAGCACTTTGCCAGAGAGAGGACTCTATCTCTTTATCTTACAGGATTTTTGAGATATAATCAAAAGTGCTAAACAGCCTTAGGTACTTTGGTTCTGTCACTGGAGAAGGCTGGAAGAAGGCTTGGCCATATCTTGTCGACTGTTGCTGGTTTAATATCCTTCAGGATTCTGGTATTCACAGGTACCTTTCTTTTTCCCTTCCTTGAGGTTGAATTTGGGTGTGAGGGTTGTTTTGCCCTCTTTAGAGCAATCACCACAGCAGCAACTGAGATACCAAGCTGCAGTTTGGTCCTTCCTCAGATCT
The DNA here is from genome assembly GCA_034509425.1 of Eopsaltria australis. NCBI lineage: Eukaryota > Metazoa > Chordata > Aves > Passeriformes > Petroicidae > Eopsaltria > Eopsaltria australis. Next base: position 368,553 of record JAVTVJ010000952.1, read on the forward strand.
GTGGTGATAGTTCCTTAACTGGAAGAGGAACAAGGCAACACTGCTTTGTCATGACTGGGCCAGCAAAGATGCTCTCCACAGTAATGTACACATTCACTTTTTTAGTGGTGCACTCCTTCTTCAAAAACAGCTCCTCACGTCGCTAATAAAGCCATCTTAGATTTGAGCAAAGAGGATTCCAGCTGAATCCTGTAGTAAATCAGCTCTTTGGGGAGAGAAAAATCAGAATTGTCCTTGCTGAGTACTTAGGACCTGGAAATGGAAACATGAACTTGATGTTGATGGCAGTGAGATTACATTCTAGCTGTTCTTTACTTACTTTCATTTCTAGTATCAGTGGATATCATAGATTTAAACTCCCAAATTTCACGGTTGCAGGTAGGATCTAGTTTAGAGCACAATATACAATATGTGAGCTGTAAGAAATAGGGCTCCAGCTTCCTGCAGCTGGAGGAATTGGCTATACCAACTTAATCTGAGTCCACCTCCCACAGAGAGGATGGAGGAATGAAATGAAAAGTATATGTAAAGTTTTGTGTGTTTATTACTTTTTAAAAACACTTTTCATGGGTAAAATCTGTCTTTAATGATGCATTCAAACTGTGGTGCTGAAAGTATTGCATAGCTAATGCATTGGTTTGTTTTTGTTTATTCTGCAGAAATGATGGAATTTCATTTTTTAGCAGAATTACCAGGGCTCCTTTATTATTCACAGGGCTTTAAATGCATGACAGGGGAATGCTAAGTCCTCAAGGATTTTAATACCAGCTTCTCTGCGAATCTAAACTGGTTTTCCAGCCCACTACTTGGTGGGCCACGGGGGTTTTTCCTGTAGTGTAATACACATTTAAAGCTTCTTATGGATGGCTACGTCTGCAAATAAGCTCAGAAAGGAGAAGAGGGAATGCATTGTGTTATCTGGAGCTGAGCAGGGGGAGATTATCATAGAAGAAACCTGAACAAGAGGTGTGACAGCTGCGCAGGCCGAGGTGCTGACTCCCAGCTACCACAGACACGGGCAGTTTCTGCGGGATCACCAAGGGAGGGAGGGAGGCAGCCTTCACTCAGCATTAGGAATGAGGAAACTTCTGGCTCCCTGGCTGGCTTTTTATGAATTGCAAAGAAGGGAAATACCAAGTAGTAAAGACTGTGTGTATTTAATTCCTGAGTAACATTAGGGTTTATTTTGTTTGCTCTTTCATTTCTCCTCTGAATGCTTGTAGGAAATAAATGCAGTGCATTAGCCTGGGTTCAGCTGGGCAATGAATGTCTCAGTGTGTGTAATGTACAGCCCTGAGACAGAGATGTGTGTTTTAGACACCCAGGATCCAAGTTCACAGCAAAGGCTCTTAGGCAATGCAATAATATAGAAAAGCAACACTGGAATTTCTCAATTACACATTTTTAAAGGAAACTTACAGACTTCCAGTTTATATGCAAGACTGGCGTGGGGGAATTTGATTTTCCACCTCCTTTCCAAGCTCATACACCACGTAGCTTTCCTGAGCTCACCTGATTTCCACATTTGCTCTAAAATTAAGGGAATCAAAACCTGTCATTACATGATTTGAGCTCCCTTATTAGTCACTAAGACAAGCTGATGGATGGCAAGTCCCCAGCACTGCCAGCAGGCCCCACGTCACGGCCACGCACAGCCTCACGTGCTGGAGTGCCCTTGGAGTGCTGCCGCAGTTCGTGCGTACAGTATTTATACTTTATTCAAAACTAGGGCAGTAAAAGTGATCTAGTGAAATCCACAGCTTCTGGAAGATGCTGCCATGCTGGAGTACGTGCTTGAAACTTTCTAAAAATATTTGCATAAGCATATATTTAAATAAGGATGGATTTGTGACCTAGTAGGACTAAAGTGGTGTATGGCATTACCAGGCAGAGCTTCCATGGCTTCTCCAGGCTTTCTGGGGCTCTTCCAGCCCCACTTGACCCCAGTGGTGGGAAGGGAATACCCCAAAGGTGTGAGAGGTTGTGCGCCAGCAGCCAGCTTGTCCTGGAGTCCTGAGCCTACACTGGCACTGTGTGAAGCCAAATTCCCAACACTTCTATGGGTGTCCATGCTGGTCCATGACCATGGCTGGCAGTGTGCAGGGGTGGGTGGGCACAGGGGGATGTGTGTGTGTTACAGGAGCTGATGTGGCACAGGAAGCTCTTGGACAAAAGCAGCTGTGCTGTCCAATGTTTAAAACCTGTCTCTAGACCAAGTCACCCTCATCACTGCGTAATGTGGCCAGTTAAACAGTAGGCAGTGTGGCACAAATTCTTCATATTTTATATTAAGTCTTTTAAATTCACTCCTATTTTAAAATTCTTTTCTTTTAAAGGGTCACTATTGCCTAGTGTGGTGTAGGGTGAATGACAGGAATAGTTAACTCAATAAACTTGGGTATTTAAGGCGCTTGGGAGGTGGGTGCCAACCACGGCAATGTGACACTGATGCATTCCCTGAAATCTGGCCTAGGGGGAGGAACCTGGCTCCGTGGACAAATCCCACACTGGGAATGTTTCTTTCCATGCTGTGACTGACCTGGGTGAGCTGCAAGGCCTCATCAGCACTGCCAGCAAGCCCAGGAATAGGGGCATTGGGCTACTGCAGCTGACATGTGGGATGGGGATCCTGGCATTTGTAATTGTTTGACACCAGCAGTGTAAGAGAAATTGGGTGAATAATTACTAATTAGAAAGATTTAATTTCTCTTGGGCTTCAGAAGAGCATGAGGAGTTTGGCTCCGTTGTCATCAGTGACGCATTTGAAGAGGCTGATTGTGCCTGTCTGTCCAATACCTGAATTATTGCTCTTTGAGTGACTTTGGCCTGATCTCCTCAGATCTTTGGATGTGCTGAGCTTTCTTCATTTCCATGACTCCAAGAGCACAGTGTGGGGCTTGGATATTCTCCAGGGAGGTCCAACCAGCAATTTAGGGCTGCTGTGTCTGTAGCCTGGTCAAATGCAAGATGTGTTCTAAAGCCCAGGAGTAAAGCCAGTATTGTGGTGCTTTTGCCCTAGGCAGGTGCACAAAGAATGAGAAGTTTCTTGCTGAGTGTTTATTCCTCCAAGTGGGATTTTGCAGATGTGGGTAAACTGAATCCGTTCTTTCATCTGCTTAAAAGACCTATAAAAGAGCTGTCTGGTGTTTTACAGAATTGCAGTGTAATTCCAAATCTGCTGCAGACATGCTGCATCCTCTCAGAAGAGCTTTATCTGGTGGTTTAATGTTGCTTTTCACCCAAGTGTGATTTATTTATAGAATCAGAGTCACAGAATGGTTTGGGTTGAAGGATCTGTAAAGCTCATCCCATTCCACCCCTGCCATGGGCAGGGACACCTTCCTGCTGCTCCAAGCCCCAATGTCCAACCTGGCCTTGGACACTGCCAGGGATCCAGGGGCAGCCACAGCTTCTCTGGGAATTCTATTCCAGGGCCTGCCCACCATCCCAGCCAGGAATTCCTTCCCAATATCCCATCCATCCCTGCCCTCTGACAGTGGGAAGCCATTCCCTGTGTCCTGTCCCTCCATGCCTTGTCCCCAGTCCCTCTCCAGTCCCTGGAGCCCCTTTAGGCCCTGCAAGGGGCTCTGAGCTCTCCCTGGAGCCTTCTCTCTGGGTGAGCACCAGCAGCTCTCCCAGCCTGGCTCCAGAGCAGAGGGGCTCCATCCCTCAGAGCATTTCCCTGGCCTCCCCTGACACCTATTTGACACATATACAAGTTTATAATGACATGCACGTACACACACAGATGAATATCAACAAGACCTAAAGGCACAGAGCAAATCCAACCCTATCTCGGCTGTAGCCTGCTGGAAATCGTTGAACTTTTATAGAAAATCAGTCACAGCTCTGCAATTTCATGCTTTATCATTTTTGTTACATGTATGAGGGAAATTATAGACCTTGTAATTTCACTCTTACTATATAAAAAGCTTTAGATAACATCAAGATATGGAAGTAATACAAAGTAAGATGCCTTGATACATTAATGAACAAGATCTAAAATAGACACTGTTCACCTCGATGGCATGAAAAGGAAAAGAGAAGAATTCAGCTCTGAATGGGTAGATTAAAAAACCTGGGTGAGGGGAGAAAAAATAGTATCAGGAAGAGGCTTGGAAATGTAAGGCAAAGCAAAACACACTTCAAATACAAAAGACTTTGTTCCTGTCTTATTTTTAAAAATATATAGCGATTGGTAGGTGGCTTGTGGCAGTGGGGCTCCTGCCTTCAGACACCTGCAGAGCTGCGTGCCAGGGCTGAGGTCTGACCCCAGCCAGGGCATTTGTGTGTCCCTGTCCCCACTGCCACCACCACTGGGCTCCAGAGTGTCCTGCTCACCAGCCAAACCCCAGCCCTCTTCTTTTATCCATCTCATCCAAAAAGATGGGTTTATTTTTCAACCCTCCTATTGGAGATCTAAGCCTCATATAGGAATATTTACATGTGTGAGATATATGCCTGGAGCAGTCCTGTGCAGCCATGTACTTCTGGAGCCATGCACGTGGTGATGCTCCAGAGGGTTTGTGGTGCTGCAAGCTGGGATGTGCCTTCCCTGTCTGTGGGTTCTGATTTGTCCCCCCCTTCTCAAATTGTGAGTCCAGTATTTGAAGACCAGGCTTTCAAAACTGGCATCCGATTCAGTTTATCTGCATAAATTAAATCACCTGATCAAAGCCATTGAGCAAATAAGGATATATATTTGGTTCTTTAAAGTAGGGATTATCCTTTATCAAAGTATGGTGGTGTTTTGGTGCCTGTCATTTCTACACAGGATAGAAAACCTCAGCGTTAGACTGGGGCCAGAGTTCAACATCTCAGTGAGATGAGATGAGATGAGATGAGATGAGATGAGATGAGATGAGATGAGATGAGATGAGATAAACCTGGGCTTATTAGCCTGCCTTGGAGCACCAAGCTTGGAGAAGAAATTATGTCAATACTCCCTGGTTTCCTGGTCCTCCACTCTCAAAGCCAGGATGTTGAGCTGGATGCCATTAGTGAGGCAAGGGGCCAGATTCAGATATGGGAGAATTCCCAATCATGTATTCTCTCACCTCTGCTCTGCAGCATTTGTGCTTCTGCAGATGGGTATAATCATTCCCCAAGGCACGTCCTGAGCAATCCCTCCTGGGCTGTGCAGGGCAGGTGCCAGAGCCAAGCTGGGGGCAGGGGCTGGGATTCACTGGTGCCAGGGACTCACCAGTGCCAGGAACTCACCGGTGCTGGGGACTCACCAGTGCTGGGGACTCACCAGTGCCAGGAACTCACCGGTGCTGGGGACTCACCAGTGCTGGGGACTCACCAGTGCCAGCCATCCTTGCTGGCAGCAGCAGCTGCGGGACACAGGAGGTGACAGTGTCATCCTGCTGGGAGGACAGCCTGCCAGACAGGGGGAACCTGAGCACGTGGGGTTCAAACAGGAGGGGAAAGTCTCAAGGAACAGGGAGGGGTTGCTTTGGTGTGGGGTGATGGCAGTGCCAGGCATCTCAGCCCCCCCCAGGCTGCTTTGGTTTGGTTTCGTGTTCCACCAGCAGCAATCCATGTGCTCAGTGCAATGAGTGGCCAAAGGCCACTGGGCCCTGGCCATACCAGCCACACTGGCAGCAGGCCTGGGGCAGTGCCTGTCCTCTGTGCTGGCACTGCTGGGGCACCTCCAGTCCTGGGGGCACTCCTGGGCCCCTCAGGACAAGAAGGACCCTGAGGGGCTGGAGCGTGTCCAGGGAAGGGAACAGAGCTGGGAAAGGGGCTCAGCCTGGAGAAAAGGAGGCTCAGGGGGGACCTTGTGGCTCTGCACAACTCCCTGACAGGAGGGAGCAAAGGGGGGGTCGGGCTCTGCTCCCAGGGAACAGGGACAGGAGGAGAGGGAACGGCCTCAGGCTGGGCCGGGGGAGGCTCAGAGTGGATATTGGGGAAATTTCTTTATGGAAAAGGTGGCCAGGAACTGGTTGTCCAGGGCAGTTGTGAAGTCACCACCCCTGGAAGTGTTCAAAAAATGAGTAGATGTGGCAGTTCGTGACATGGTCTAGTGGGCATGTCAGAGGTTGAACTTGATCTCGATTGTCTTTTCCAATGTTAATGATCCTGTGATTGTGTCTTTTGCCTGGTTTATGTGCAAGACTTTCTGTGCTTAAATTCAGTGTGTGAGTTTCTAGCACAAGTCCTGTAGATTAATTTCAACTGCAGTTTTTTCACAAGTAATGTTTAAACATTACCTGTCTACTTGTGGCAATTCATTAGCTCAAACTCTGCCTTTCATTGACTGAGTTTCCCTTTTCAGCCACGTTTTAAAGCTGTATTATTTAATCATAAAACAATTGACTGTGTATTTCTGGTTCTTCCTGACTGCTGTTCCCTCTGATGGGCTAAGCAGAAATGCATCTTCCCAGAACATCAAATTCTTGGAGTGGGCAGCACAAACTCTGTGTTAGCACACATGGGAAGTTAGGATGAGGGAGAAAGAAAAATATTTTCAAATACCTGCAGCCTACAGGAAAGCTGGAGAGGGACTTTTTGCTGTGATAGGACAAAGTGGAATGGCTTTAAACTGAAGAAGGAGAGGTTTGAATTGGATATTAAGAAGAAATTGTTCCATGTGTGGGTGGGCAGGCCCTGGCACAGGGTGCCCAGAGAAGCTGTGGCTGCCCCTGGATCCCTGGCAGTGCCCAAGGCCAGGCTGGACACTGGGGCTTGGAGCAGCCTGGGACAGTGGAAGGTGTCCCTGCCATGGCAGGGGTGGCACTGGATGGGCTTTAAGGTTCCTTCCAACCTTACAGATGGTGGAAATTCAGGGGAAGAGAAAAAGCAAAGAGAGTTTTTCATTGATTAGCTGCAGCCCTGTGGGTCTAAGCTGGCAGCAAAGCTGAGGGTACATCACTGGGATGGACCAAACCCTCAGTTCCCCTCAGCTCTGCAGAGCTGCACCGGTGCACTGGGAGCTGTACATGCAGCACAGCCTATTCTGTGAAGGCTCCACTGCCAAAAATAAACCTCATTGGGATTCCTGAGATGGCTGCTGTCAAGGAAAGTCAAATTTGGAGCTTTAAGCATGCGAACAGTGTCATTTTAAAAAGTCTGTTCACCAAGGAGATAAACAGGGATTAGCCTCACAAGCTGCTCTAACTCCCCTCCATGCAGGGAGGGGCGGCAGAGCAGCGCTGGGGGCAGGTGGGGCTGGGCTGTGTCCACTTGGCCAAATCCCAGCGGCGCTGCTGTGGGAGCAGGTGAGGACACGGCCCCTGGCAAGGAAGCCCTGGCAGTGTGCAGGGGCTGTAGCTGTCCTGTTGGCTGAGCAGATGGACCCTGCCCAGAGCAGTTCCTGAGCCATTTTTCCAAGTCTGGCTGTGCTAAGGTTTCTGGGAGCAGAGTGGGAAGGAGAAGCTGTGTTGGGTTGGGATGAGCATCTTCAGCCCGGGGATGGTGCCATAGCCATGCTACTGACTGGAGCACCCCGAGAGCCAGGAACTATCTGGGACCAGCTGAAAAGGCAAAGCCAACCCAGAAAATTACCATATACTTTATCTTTTCCAGACCTTACTCTTTCCAATTCTGTCAGCTGAAAAACTCCCTCTCTTCATAGGTATTTTTGTTCTATTGACCATGCAGGTTCCTCTCTATGGTGATTCCTTCCATCACGTTTTCCTCCAAGTTTGCTTTATGGGTGCAAACCATAAATTTTTGGTGTAGTTGTTGGATAAATCGTTGGAGACTGAAAGAGCTCTCTGAAAATGCTTCAACAGAGATACTAAATCAGCAGCAGCCTCTTGCCACTGCAAACAATTGCTAGGTGCATCCTGAAAGCAGTTCCTTCCTCCTATATGGTTCCAACAACATCATTAAAAAAAAAAAATCTTGTCCTTTGTACTTCCTTCCCCCTTCATACATGCACATATCTTGTAGTAAATTCATTTTTCAGTCCTGACTTTGTGCAAACACAATGTTGTGCTGCAAGCATTAAAAGGCAATTTAGTACTCAAAGGATTAAAAGCTCATGTTAAATTGAAGACTACACTTGGCATAAACATTAAAAATTGACAGAACACCCTACACATTAACTGCACCAGGGCTCCATAATTAGCATTTAAAAGTAAAACATCATTTCCTTACTGTTTCCTACTTACTCATTTATAATGCATTTATTATAATTCGGATGTGAATATGAGGCTTTCCACTATTGTCAGTTAGTAAATAAATAAAAAACCCCTACTCCTGTTGGAAACAGGGGCCTGCACACAAGGGCTGGGGGATGAATGGTTTGTTAATCCAAATCTCAAACGCCTCAAACGCAGGATGAATCAGCAGTGACTAACTAACCTCATTCCAGGTCTAATTCTCTTCCTGAGCATCCACGGAGAAAGCTCGGGCTCGGCAGCGCTGGCTTCCACTGGCATCAGCACAGGGAACACGGGATAAACTCTACTTCTTGGGATTTGGGTGTATTGTGTTGGGTCTAGTGCTGTGCAATGTGGGGAAATAGATATATGGTTCATCCTGTAATGTGGAAAATTCACTGCAGATTGAAATTTGAATGCAAAACGAAAAGAATGAGGAAGCCAATCTCATTAGGGAAGCGGAAAAGAGGGACTATCAGACATTAAAGGGATAGCACTTTGTTGACTTGTGTTATTTTGGGATGAGATGGTGTTTTTGTTCATCCATACTAGTACAGATCTTTTTTGGTCTTTTGGGTTTTTTGGAAGGTCAGGTGGCCAAGTGCTGTGTTCCAGTGTACTTCTGTGCTTGATCTAAATCATGCCCCATGTCTGACTGACATGGCATTGCCTGTGGAACATCTGGCCTGGGGCTTTCTTCTCATCCCACATCCCCTGAAACCACTTCCCTGTACTTCCAACAAAGCTATCTGGCTTCAGCCAAACCTCTTCCATAGCTCTAGACTCACTGGAAGAATTTTAATTAGGCTGCTTAAATCAGCCTGGGTACCATTTGATCGAGATCCCAATTTGCCAAAGAAAGTCCCACCTGCAGACCTGGATCAGTGGGCAGAGGTTCTTCCTCTCCAGCACAAAGAGATCTCCACTCTGCTGGTCAGGGCAGCCACCTTCAGCTGTGTCTGGCTTTCCACTGCTGCAGATCAGGTCAAACCCTGACCCAAATCGTGGTGGGTTTGCAGATGCCCCACATTCTCAGCCGTGTGAAGGGGGGTGGCCACACCACTTCTGTGAAAACCCACCACTGCCTGTTCACCTCTAGAAACGTGGCAATATGCAAATGACCTTGCAGAAGCCTCACCATTGCCTCTGCAGGGCTTGCTGACATGATGAATCTCCTTTTGTTCCTGCTCTGAAGCCTCACATCATCTCCACGTCCTCCGGGGTCGCTGCTGTGTGGAAGACAAGACCACGTTTTGTTCAGCCCCTGTGAAATGCAATTAGAAGCCCCTCCACAGCCAGCAGGAGCTGAAGTTAAAAGGAGAGAGAGGGGGAAAAAAGGGACCTCCCCGCTGGCCAGCAGTGTGCTGGCTTTGAAGTCCTGGGCCATCTTTTGTGTCCCCGCTCCGAGGGCCTTTAATCAGGACCTTTGCCTTGTCATTCGGGGGGGACAAACCCCACACAGTTGGTGGGGTTGTCCCTGTGTGTGCCAGGAAGAAAAGTCTTTGTCAGAAATTTTCACTGACCCAAGCACTTTGTTTCTTTGTCTCTCCCAGACGACGTTTGAACTAAAAAGAAGACCAAAACTCTCGTCTGTGCTAACAGTATTTTAATAGGGAGCCCCGGTGACTTCTCGGAGCCTCCCTGCCAGGCCCAAGGCGGAGACAAGGCCTTTGGTCTGAAGACCTCTTAAAATAAAACCAGCTCAGGCAGCTTTTTATAACCTTCTTCTCTGTGTATGTCCTGGGTGATACAAAGAGGCTCACACCATAATATTGCAACATGCTGCTAAGGAAAAATACTTAATTCTGATATTATGTAATACTGTATAGACAGAAGCTGGAATGGTGAACATCTTATTTTTTGTTGTTTGCACAGCAGCGAGTTACAGATCAGCTAAAACTTTTGAAATAAATGGCCATAACCCCAAGCATGAGGCAGATTCTATAAATTTGACAGAGCTGGAAGCACTAAGCTGGCCAGCCCCGTGTCCCAGCCCCAGTGATGGACGGCACAGCCCTGGGGCAGCTGCTGGAGCTGAGGTGACACAGGGCTAAGTAGGAATGATCTGTGCTCTGTTTTCTGTAGCACTTTACAGATGAACAAAATGTGCCACTGAAATGCTGAGAATGATATTAAAATTCAGGTTGCCAGTGTTTTACTTATGAAGAATCTACTTGAGCTGCTTTTTAAAGAGATTTTTACGTATCTGTTGCAGTCTCACTTTTCTATTGAAATATGTATACCTGGACTCATAACTATGACTTTTATTCCTCAGGAAGAGGCATAAAATAGTACTCAGTGCTTTTTAAATTATATAAAATATTTCAAAAATAACTCTTCCTTCCCAGTTAAACATTATCTCCTTACCCATTTTCCCGTTCACTTTCTGATATGCTGCAGCTTTTTTCCTACCTTAAATCAGTTCCTCTTTAGAAAAAGTAAATTCCTGAAAACGGGGGGGGGGGATGAGAAATTTTTATAGGAACAAACATATTAATAACTAATGGTGATGAGGTCTGGCAGTCTTTCTTACAGGTGTGTACAGAATAGAACGTCACTGTATTATCCAAATAGGTTAAAGTTTTATCACAGCTCACATGTATTTTATTAGATTCTCAAAGCACACGTCCTCCAGTAATGCTTGGAATAATCCAGGCTGGATATAGATCAGCTGATTAACTGAACCTCAGCAACAATAGCTGAGCTTTGGTATCATTTTTATTCTTTCAGCTTCCTCTTCATGACCTCCCCATCGTTCATTTGGATTTGTTTATTTTGTATTTGTCCCTTCCTTCTTGCCAGGTTGAACACTGATTTTGAAGCAAAGGCCAAGCCTTCATCCCTGCAGATCCTTCAGGTCTTCCATCTCATTGTTGGAATGTTACATTAGAACAGGAATAACCCTGCCTGCTCCTGCTAACACAGTAACAACAACACAGTGTTACGTGCAACTGTAATTACAGGGCTGACACGTTAATTACTGATAGAGAGACTTTCCCCAGTTTACCTAGAACTCAACTGTGCTGGCTTTCACCATTCTACCTGTGTGCTTCTGGCTGGTTTTGCTCTCAGTAATTGAGCCTTGCAAAGGCTCTGTCCCTAATCCAGCCAAATTTATACAACAGTGCTGAAGTCTGAATGCCAGAGCAGCCCCATTAGCTTCAAAAGGACTTCTTTTTGTTAAAAGATAAGCAGATATTTAAGTGCTTTGCTAGCTTAGGGTCAAAGTGTTCAGCACCTTTTTGGACTGTGTCTTACCTACCTCCTCATTAAAGATACATCAGACCAGTTGGCTTGTCTTCATCAAGCAGAGAGGTGCAGCCAATTGACTTTATGTGACAGCTAAAAGTGAAGGAGATCAAGGAAGCTTGAGAGACAAAGAAGTTAGGTTTTGTTAGAATCTTAAATGAAAGAAAAATAGTGTTTGGCAAGCTACTGAAAATTGTTTCTTGTACCAGAAGGATGTTATTTTCCAAGGACTTTTGCACAGGACTTTAGGAGAGATTTGGATTTGTGCATGGAGGCTGGACTAGGGCAGAGTTGATCTGTTTATTTTGTTGTTGCCTTTTTTGTTGTGAGTATGGGGGCCTTGCACAGAGCTTTGAGTGCAGACTCCTGCAGTTCCCAGTGAGGATGCATAGAAGAATTGGGACCCTCAATGAAAGTGTTAGTGAGGCTCTTGCAGCATTCTGACAAGGGGGTTAGAAACAGCAAAGTGCCTGGTGGGCTTAATACTGAGTGCAATGAGGCAGCCAATTTACAAGAGATCAGCTCTGTGGCCCGAGTCATCTTCAGTGGTGACCAGGGAGGAATTTTCTCCTTTAGCTGCAGCATTAGCTTGATAGTTCTCACGATACAAATTAGAAGGTCATTTGCATTTATATTCCTGCTAACGATTATAAGAAGAAATAATTTGTTTTCAACACAACACTGTGCTTGTGCTTTCCCTTGTGCTATAAGGTCAGCACCTGTGTGTGATGGACCCTTTGGTTCCACAGCGGGAAGCTGTGAGGTGCTGGATGGGGTTCTGCTCTCACCAAAGGATCAAACAGTGGAGGAAACTGGGCAGCCTTCAGTTTTTGGCACTATCTGCACTGGTCTTGCTTGATGTTCCTCCTCTGGAGAGTGGGAAGCAACCACATCCTGTGTCCTGTTCACTGTCCTGCCTCTCGGGCTGCAGGGAGCCTCTTCTCCCCTCTGCCCGTGCTGTTCCTTGTGCCATGAGACCCCTACCAAAAGCTTTTTCAAACAGCCGAGTGAGTCAGGGCAGGTGCCAACACCAGTAGCCCTTGGACCCCCAGGATGATGGCCAAGGTGTGTTTCCCAAGAGGTGGAATAGAGAGATTCCTCAGGTAATAATGGCACCTGCTGCAGGGCAGAGCTGGGGCCCCCTGAGGACTGCTGCATTTTGGGCTGATTTTAAGCAATTTTCTCTTACTTGATGCCCATAGCAGCAGCTTTCACTGTGAAATGAGAAGTCTCTCCTTCCCCAAGCCAGAGGTTTGCACAGGGATCTGCCCAGGTTCCTCCCCTCACTTTTCCCCAGAGGAGATGACTTTTTCTGCCTACGCCTTTTTTTCTACATCCTGAAGCTTAGATGCAACCAGAAAATCCTTTTTTAATAAAACCCCAGCAGAAATCTAAACTGTGCAGGGTCAGGTTTACATTTACCCTTCTAAGGCTCATCAGCAGTAGATGGGTGTTTCTGCCAGACCCAGTTATCAAAGTGTTCTGCAAGGAAATATCCCTGGTGTTATTTTCAGGCTCAATGAACTCCAGCATATATTTGTGATTTTTCCCGTTATGATGACATCAGGGTGGAAACACAAGGCCAGGGACTCGGTGACAGCAGGCAGCTTTCCTGCCTGCTCATTTACTGCCTTTCTGAGAGCCAGATCCTAAACACTCGAGTATTAACATGATTTCAGCTCTTAAGTAAAACTAAAGAAGTCTTTTCATCTTCCCATTGAGTGACGAGCTCCTTAAGTAGATCACAAGCTTTCTGCTGCTTTGTCTGAGTGAGGAGGAAAACTTTAATTGTTCCCATCTTCTAGTGCAGGTATTGATTAATTAAATGTATTAGCAAAGATCCTGGCCTACTTTTTTGCACCATCAAACAAGTACTTAATGACTATATTACTATGAAAATGGCATTGCTTTAAAGCATTGCATTGGAACCCCTTTGTACTTGGCTTGCATTTGATTTTTTTTTTTCTTATCCCATTATGAACAATAAAGTTTCTCCTGTACTTTAATATAACACAAAGGAAAGGAAGGGAGGCAGAGAGAAGCTCTCAATTGAGGGATCCCATCTGGGCCAGGCTGGAGCTCTGGCACTAGGATATCCCCAGGCAGGGGGATGTGCTGCCAGCTGGGGAGGCTCTCTGCAAGTGCAGGCAGGTCAGGGAGCAAATGTTAGATGGTAAATCTGTATAATTTACTCTAATTTAGCATTTGGTGGGTAGAAATATGAATATGACTCACATGCTAAAAGGGAGAAGGCGTGTTTATGAGGAACAGAACTAATAGGTCTGTGTGAGATGAAGAATACTGCCTCCCACCTCACTTAATCACTTTCTTCCTTTGGGTCCCATTTGTAGAATCTCACTTATTTGCACTTTTATACCTACCTGTAGGTCTGCCTCCTTCCACCTCACAGCCCTGTGCTCCCCAATGTGTGGCAGAGAACCCCAGAATGGTTTGGATTGGAGGGTCCTTAAATCCCATCCAGTGCCACCCCTGCCATGGAAGGGACACCTTCCACTGTCCCAGGCTGCTCCAAGCCCCAATGTCCAACCTGGCCTTGGGCACTGCCAGGGATCCAGGGGCAGCCAGAGCTCCTCTGGGCCATCCATTCCAGCCCCTCACCACCCTCACAGGGAAGAATTTCTTCCTAATTTCCTAAATCTACCCTCTTCCAGTAAAGCCATCCCCCTTATCATATCATACATCCTGCACAAAGGCTCTGTGTTTTGCACACTTGCTGAGTGGCAAATCCACATCAATCTGCCCCAATTCTCACTAACTGCCAGGGTCCCATAATGCCCTCAGGTTTTAAATGCAGCTTCTCATATTCTGGCCAGGAGTTCTTGGAAATCCTACCTTTTCCTGGCCTCCAATCCTACCTTTTCCTGGCCTCCAAGAGCACCTGGAGTTGGAGTTGCTCAGTCTCTCCAGTTTGCACCTTGCCAGGCTGTGGTGTTGTATTAAATGCTTTTGTTTTACAGCACTTTGAGCGTTTGTACAAAGTTGTTAAAATCTGACACCAGTTTGATGGTTTCAATCTTGATGCTTTTATCCCACCTGTCTTCGGCTGTACCTGCCAAGGTGTGCCAGCCAGGCCAGCGACCAGAGCCAAGCAGGGCTTCACTGCCTGCAGTGACAAAGCATTTCTTGCTGCAAAAGAAGTGATAGTGCAGAACACTTCATAAACTGCAAATTTGGAATTAAGGCTCAACATTTTATAGATCCAGCACTGGGAAGTCCCATGTCTGTAACTAAAATACGTGCCATGGTGACAAAAACACTTGGGTTTTATGCAATGCTCAAAGTTGAGGTGCAGAGAAATGAAATGAGAGCCCAGCTGCCTTTGACACCAGGGAAAACCTGAAAATGCACCCACAGCTGGCTGCTAGTGCACAGCTGCTGGGCCACACTCATACCTGAAATCAAATGCATGTTAGCACCTCTGCAGACAGGTGGGTTGAGGGCTCTGCTGCACAGGAGTGACTTGGGTCCCATGTTGGGGCGGGAGGAGTGGAGAAACACAGCTGAGTTGCTTAAAATAGCCAGAAAAGGACCCTTAGTCCTTTCTTGCCTTGTTCCCTTCACATTCACAAATGTTCATCTCTGTCTCTCCTTTTTTTCCATCCTTCCTAGGGGCGATGACTGACAGATTAATATATGTCTAGCTACGTGTCTTAGAAATCAAAAGGAAGGTGCTGTCAGAATCGCTTGTCAGAAAATGAGATTAGGCACACTTGTCATTTGCTGAGGATTGCAGTCTTTCAGAGATAAGGTTGCATTTAATGAGTGTAAAAAGCCTCCTTGTGAAAAAGGGGGTGGTGCAGGAGAGAGAGAATGATTATTTTTCTGGTGTCAGCTGAGTGCTTTATCATATAACTTGATAGCGTGGCACCCTGGCAGGCACTGATAATGGCTGCTGGGGCTATTGCACCTCTTCAGCTGCTCTGCAGCTTCAAAAGTGATGACTTGTTACCTGCTTTTAAACTCCTCTTGGATGTCGAAACCCACTATCCTGGGGGAAAGAAGCAAAAGCATGTACAGTGTGTTTTAAAGAAAGACCTGTGAAAACACACAGCATAAAGGGAACGTGCTAAATGTATAGCCACTTTCCCCAGCAAACTAGAAAGAATACTCAGCGGGTTTCGGTGAAATATGGAACTTGTCTGACAAGTGAAGGATAACTAATGAGAAACAGAGCTGTATCCCACTGAAACCAATTGTGTTTTGTTATGGAAAATATTTATCAAGGCTTTTTTTTTCATTTGTTGGTTCTCCTAACAGTGCCATAATAACTCCTCTTATGTATGTGATTCGGTTTCTCTCATATGCATCTCAGTTACTTAAATCTGCAGTGGGGTGGGTGTTTCTTGGTTATCAATTGGATATTATCATCTTGTACATGAATATTTTAGGTGAATGTTTCATTCATCAAAGTAATGGTCATTCTTTTGCCAAGTTAATGTCTTTGCATGGTTTAGAAGCTGGCTAAAGGTACAGATTTATTGTTCATAATCTACTTTCTAAATATGAGCTGACAGTCAAAAATGGAATTTATCTGTTCAGCAGAAGAGCCTCTACATTAGCTACATGTTTTTGCAACAGTATTTCTTGCCTTGGCATACCTCTTTGAAAATTATCCTTGGAAGAGGAGATTTCTGTCGTATATTCTTCTCATCAAATGAGATGTGATTTTCATTATTTTGCTTGAATGTTAGAAAATGAAAGAAATTACTTGATTGGTTTATGGTGCTGATTCAGCATTTTCTGGACTAAAAATGACCTGGACGACAGAATGGGATTACAGCACACAATAATGGATGCTTTATTTGGTGATAAGAAAGTCTCTTCTTCTGGCTGAGAAGAAGAGAATGAAAAATATTTCTCTTATTAGGTGATTCAGTACCCAGATATTGACAGACAAATTAATTTGAAATACTTCTTCAGTTGCAGAACCTGCTAGCAGGCAGAAATTAGGGGAGGATAATGGCCACGGCTTGAAAGTGGTGCATTTATGAAGTGCACAACAGAAGTGCTGGTGGATGGGGAAGAATTTTTATTTTATCCTCTTACCCAGTGATAGGATCTTATGTTCCTGGTTAGACTGCAGGGTGGATAGCAGCTCAGAGCCCAGCGAGGTCTCCAGGAGCTCCATGCAGCCAACCCATGCTCCATGGTGTATTTAGGAACTCGGAATTCAAACCCCAGGAAGGGTTTTAGAGGAAGAGATAAAATGCAGGCATTTTCTGATGGAAAAGTTCCAGCCAGGATTCTCACTCTTCGTGCTGGTTGAAGGGAAGGAAAGATGACTGTGGTGTTCACCTCAAGGATTTCACACTGTTTGGAGAAGCCTGGGGGACAAATGGCTTCACACATGTAGGACAGTTAGGATTTGTCTTCGGTACAGTGAAGGGGTTCAGAAAATTATCCACCCTCCCCAGGTGTGCAAATCTGGGCTAAATTCTGTCCTCGGAAGCAGTGGAGACCATTTAGTATTTTATAGGGCCAAGCTGTAAGGATAGGGAAGAGAGAGCAGCCCTATTGTTCCCTGAGCCCCAGTTTTTATCTTTGTTTCCATTTGAAACCCTAATCATAAAAGTGCCTGCAGAGCGGTTGCCTTGCTGTTCCTCTAAATGAGAATTCCAGCTTTTATGCTAATTCAGTTTCAGGTTTCTTTGAACCTGCAGTTTATGGGCCTCTGCTTAAAACTGCAATCTGTTCTGCATAAAAGAAGGGATTACAAAGGGGTTTAGTTTTGCAAATGCTGCAGAAAAATAAAAATAATAAAAAAGTTGCACTGTCATTAATATGTTCCTGCAGAAGTTTTCTGCTTTGTCAAATGAAAAGCGTTACTTACACGGAGATTTACCCGGGGATGTTCTACATCCAGAGCTCTGCTCCCCTTGGAAAGGGGCATTTGCTGATTGTGTCCCCCTTTCCCCAGCGCCTGTCCCTGCTGGAGGGGACGCTGAGGGAGCATTGCTGTCCTGCACTGCCAGGAGCACCCAGTGCTTGCCCAGGGGCTGGGCTGCTCCCAGCCATCCCCCCCAATCCAGCAAAACCTGCCCTCACCACCAGTTCCTTCTCCTGGCATCTCTCGTGACCTTTTTACAGCCACACCAGCAGTGATTTTGCCGTTGTTGAGGTTGCTCTCAAGAACAGGTCCTTTTCTTGCCCCTCTCAAAGTGTTGGAGTTTAAGTACCTTCTGGTTGGGACATTACACCGTGGCTTGCTGTTCACAGCCATAAAACTCCGCTGATAGCTCCATAAATTCTTTTCTTGGGGAAAAGGTCCTGCATCTCTTATCCAGTAATAGGCAAAAACTTGTATGTTTTCAAAGCATTATGGAGGGCTTTATAAGGCACCGTAATCATGCTCCAAAGTCAGATACCATGGTGTCTTCTGGGAAGGTTAGCAGCTTAATGGAAACATAAATGTTTCCAGGCTTTGACAGAATACCAAAGAATTGGAATATCCACTTTTCATGTTGCCAGGAAAAAAGCTGCAGAACCTTCCAGGTGAGGTGAGGTTTGCCATAAATAATTTAATCCAATATAATCTGCTGTAATTTCAATATTCGTTTGCTTCTTGTGCCAGAGATGGATAATTCTTCTTTGGAATTACTCTACGACTTGGAAACGAGCGTCTGCTTCCCTGCCTGCCGTCTGGGCAGCTTTAGGTCATTTTTATAAAATACTTGGATCTGAAAACCTCTTCCAGAGAGTGAAAGATCTTGAAATTACTTTTGATCCAAGTTCAATGCACTTCATTTGGCTGTTGTTGTGGCAGAAACAAATGTCGACGCTGACAGAGACCACAGACAGATGAAAAAAATTCTGGCAAGGTCCCACATAGATAAGAGACAGAAGGTTTCAAAAACCTATCCAGGCATAACCTAAAGCAGAGGAAAGTACTGCTGTCAGGAGAAGGGAAAGCTTGATCCAAAGGCCATTCAAATCACTGCAGGGAGGAGGGATCCCTTTGATTTAATTTGGCTTTGAGTGAATTTCTGAACTCCAAATTTCTCATTGAGAATTACACAACGCATTTTGTGCATGTGTAATTTTGTAGCAGGAAAACAGAGGCCCTCAATTTATCTCTAAGGCACGAATAATGAACATAATGAGGCCCAGAGCCCTGCCAATAAACCCTCACAGCCCCAGGGAGATGAGCAGGTAAATGCATTTCTGATTCTGTGTATGCTGAGATTTCAGGTGTGGCATGTGGTTAACATTGGAAAAATCCAGTACAGACAAGCCTGTCATTTAATCCAGGCTAAATTTATCAAATTAAAGTCTTGTGAGGAACCTAGGCTTTAATTAGACCCGTTCTTACCATGTCAGGATGTGGAAAATCTTGACCAAGGTGCTTATAGAATATATGAGCTGCCACACCTTGGGACTGTGCATTTAATTCCTCACCATTGGTCCGTGGAGTCCCCAAGTGCTGTGATTGTACAGAGAACGCTCTGCCAGCTTAATGCCTTTATCAGTTTATTTTTGGTGGGGACTGGAGTCTGCACTCAAGGAACATCCATGGCCAATGGGCTGCGATGGCTTTTGGCCACTGCCCATTCTTGATTCCAGAGACCAAGCCTGAAGCCATTTCTGTTGGGTTTCTAAGAGGAGATGGAAATCACCTCTCTCATGGCACAAGGTTATCTTTGCAATATATATTTATTAGATGCAAATATATATTTATTAGATGCAAAAACATGTTAAAGTTTAACAGCCAAAATCCATGCTCAGTTATGGTGTGGAGCTATGGGGATAACCTACTCAGCTGGACAGTCCTGGAGAGCTCATTTCCACTGCTATACTGAGATCTGAGGTTGGCCACAATTCTTTAATTTTCCAGTAGAGACCACTTGTCCCAGTTTCTCCAAAGCATTCCCACCCTGGATCAGCCACGGCACGAAAGCGCTGCGGTGTCTGCGGCCACGGTCTGTCTCTGGAGCTCTGCTGGGTGTGTTCATCTCCTGTGCAACATTACTGTTCTTTGTACATCTTCCCACCCCCGTCCCAGCAGAAACCACCACAGTCAGTGGGACTGCACCTCAGATAAGAATCTTGGAGAAGCCACTGAAAGGGAAGACTTAAATGGATTCTTAAATGGATCATATGGTGATGGAATGAGGAACGAATGGGAAATATTTGCATAAAATCACGCAGTTCTACACGGGTAATTGGTAGGAGTTCTTTCTTAATTTTGGCACTTGTGCTTGTGTGGACAGTCAGACCACGGTTCCCCCTTCTCCTCACACACTGTGGGATTTGCTCTGGGCAGGGCCACCAGAGCCACTGCAGCCACTGCACCCCGTCACTGCTGGGGGAGAGCTCAGAGCCACCACGGAGCCCTGGGGCCAGGAGAAGGGCAGTCCCTCATCATCCCACATCCGAGGTGAGCTCGCAGCTGGGCCAGGGCACAGGGACATTTTTCCCAGCTGCCTTTGGATTTTGGGCACATGACTATAATCCCTGCTCAGGTGAGGCCAGCCAGGCACACACAGCTCTTGCTCTGCTCTTGTTTTCTGACTGGTGTAGGTAGTTCCCATCTTTTCCTTAGGAGAGTCACCTCCTCCAGGCTGAGCTCTGCCACAGGAGTTGGGGTGAACAGGGCTTGTCAACCCCATTTCTGAGGATTTAGCTCAAATTCAAGTGGAACCCATGGGAGTTTAATTCCATTAGCACTCCTCACCCAGTATGGGTTTGAAACCCATTTCCAGGTTTGAAATCTTGAAAACACTCCCTGGGTACGGTCTTGCAAGCCCGTAAATCCTCTCTTAGCACCTATCCCTTTCCCAGGAAACCTCTCACCGTATGGGGCTACTGTGCCAATGTGCAGAACTGTCTCTCATCTTCCCAGGAAACATCATTTGGCTCCGAGTGCTGCGCTTCAGTGAATAATCATTTATATCATCATGTATCTGTGCGTTTATTTTCCGCCGTGGCCATTACTAATGGTGTGCTGCGCTTAAGGAAAACCTACAGTGAGTGGGAAATCCAGTGCCCGTTGACAGTAATGTTGAGTGCTGGAAGTAGTCAGGCGAGTCTCTGCGCGGGGGGCTCAGAGAGGCACCACAGCTCAGCGAGCAGCTGGGGTCCCCGGCAGGCCACCCTGCCTGCAGCTGGGGACATCGGTTTTTCCCACTTAAAAGAAAGAAAGAAAGAAAGAAAATTAAATTTCCGTTAAAACCAAAAAATTGCTAAATGCAATACGATGATTTCGATCGTGTTTTCCTCCCGCGGAGCTCGAGAGAGTGATGTTCTTGGAGCTTTCGCGACTGATGCTCGTGTGCATGTGCCGCCATCCCGGGGCAGGGGAGACCGTCCGGCTGCGCATCGCACCGCACCGAGGAGCCGCGGCCGGGGCTCCCCGCAGCTCCGCAGGCTGCTCTGGGCCGGGCGCTGGCGATGGGGAGCGCAGCTCCCGCGGAGCCTCCCCCGCCCGGCCGGGCCGCCCCCGCCGCGGGGACCCCGGCGGAGCGCGGGGCGGGGCCGGCGGAGGGCGGAGCCGGCGGAGGCGGCGGCGGCTCCGGGAGCGCCGCGCAGTGCGGAGCGGAGCCGGGCGGCGAGAGGGGTCCGGCCGGCGCCTGCACCCGGCCCGGGCGGAGCGGAGCGGCCGCCCCTCGGGGATTACAGGCTTGTGAGGCTGTTTCGGCGGGGCCGGAGGAGCCGGGGCCGGGCCGCTGCCTCTCCCCCATGGAATTCACCTGAGCGCGGCCGCGACGGGAGGGACGGCGCCCGGCGGGAGCCCGCTTTGGCTCGGGAGAGGACGGGCATGACTTTTTAACCAAAACAAAAACAGTCACCCCCCCCCAAACACCCCGGTAAACAGCTGAAGATAACCCAAAAAGCCGCCCGAAGGAAGGGACGCGCAGCCGCCGGCGCTGGAGCCGCGGAGGGAGGGAGGAGGCGCCGCGGCCGCACCGCCCCGCACCGCCCCGCACCCGGAGGTGCCGCCGCTGCCCCCGGCCGCCGCCGCCGCACATGGTTTTCTTTGTCCTGCTGCCGCTCCAGTAGCGCCCGCTCCGCGCCCGCCGCGCTCCCCGCACGCCGCGCTCCGCTCGCTGCTCCCGGGAACCATCTTGCGGGAGCGGGGAAGGGTCGGCGGCCCGGGAAGGATGCCCGCCCGGCGGCCCGCACGCCCGGCCCGCGGAGTTGGTTCCCCGCGGAGGATTAGTTGGGGTTTGGCCGCGGGACGCTGAGAGCCGCGCTGGATCGGAGTTGCCGCGCACGCCCGCCCCTCCCGCACCGCCATGAGCCGCGGGCCGGCCGCCCCGCCGAGCCCCCGGACAGCAGGTAACCACCGGGCGGGCTCGGCCCGGCGCCTGCGGGCTCCGCGGCGGGAGGGAGCGGCCGTCGGAGCCGGGCAGCCCGGGACGGGCCGGGGCGGAGGGGGCGGTGGGGCCGCGCCGGCTCCGCGGGCAGGTGCGGGGTCGGTGCAAGTGCCGCGGAGGGCCGGGCCGTGCCAGCAGTGAGTCAGGCTGTGCTGTCTGGACAGGAAATATTTTAGTCATACATCCCCTCGAACGGCAGCACATTCCTTGGTGAGGGAAAAATACTCTTTAGGTCATTTTTTTTCTGTGTGGTTTGTTGGGGTTTTTTTTTCTTTAAGCCCAGGGATTGCTGACTTGTTTCATTTCGCGGTGAAAAGGATTAAGCTGCGCTTGGTAACAAGGGGATTTGTAAGGGAAAACGGCCAAAGTGCGAGGAAGGGAACTGTGTGTCACCAGCGCTGGCTCTGTGCAGGAGAAACCGAGGAGGCTCCCAAGGCAGAGCACCCCGGATAACCCGGTGCTGTCCCCAAATGTCACGGTGCCCGCAGACAGTGCTCATCAGCTGCTCGAGTGAGAGCCGGGAAGATCGGGATAAAGGGGAGCGAAGAAAGAGTTGCACTTGGCGGGTGTGAGGGAAGGAGAGCCGAGCTCCTCTCCGCCGCTGGAACATCCAGGTTCGGGCACATCGCACCCACCGCTCACATAAAGACACTTTGTTGTCTGCGCGGATTCTTGTCAGTACCGAGCAGGGTTTAAGTCAGCGCCGCACAGGCACTGAATTTCATCCTTCTGAGGTAGTGCTGAGTTGTTGCGGGTTTTTAAATCGGTTGAGCTTTTTGTTCCTTTAGTGTTGGTGATGTGACTGCCTGGCTGTGAAAAAATAATAGTTGCACGGAAATGGATACACTGTGTGTCTGCTGGCAGAGATTGTGTTCTGTATCACCGGCACATCACCCTAATTGCTATTTTGTATTTAAAACCCAGTAAGAAAACAGGCAGGCCAAGTTCATCTCACCGTTCCAGCCACTGTTTGGTAATGCAGGCAGTAGGGTTTTTTCAAGTTGCTCTTCCGTTCGATTGTGTGTGGTCAGTAACGCAAAATGAGCTTCGCTCTTGGATGAGCTTTGTCTTTGTAAAATAAATCCTTTTTTAGATGTATGGTGCATGGATAATCATCTGCCAGGTCGCTCCGGAGCAATCCTCGGGCAGGCTGCGTTTTGTTCGAGATGTGCCACTTCCAGGTGTCACAGCACTGCTTGTGACTGGGGTATGCGATAGCACAGGAAAAGATTGCACCTGAAAAACCACGGCTTAAAAAACAATCCCTTGGTTTATGCCTAGCATTAGAGGAAACTTCTTAAAAAGATGTTTTCCTCTTTGTAGTGCTTGGAAAGAAATCAAGCTAATAGGAAACATGGAGCTTCCTTGCGGTGTTTTGTTTTGAAACAGTAAAATAAAGTAATAGCTGAAACTGTAAGAAGTTTGCTTGGTTTTTAATACTGGATTTTTCTTTCTAAAAAAAGGACTGGTTCAGAGAGTTTTGACTTCTGAGAAAGGCTGCATTTGAGAAGACAATAACAGCTGAAATTCAGTGGGAAAGACTCTTTTTAAGCAGGCTGATTGGCAAGGGTAGGAAAGCATTGAGCATCTTGTTGGACTAATACTGGGCTGCTCTTTAAAGCACATGGCCTTCTTGATCTCTTCAATTTGTGCATTATTCACATATTTTCATTAATTTAGAGAAAGTCGTCACTAAATAATAAATCCATCATTGGGTAATAAATCCAGTGTTTACAAGGTATTTAATTGAGGTGAAATGCACCAGCTCAGCTTTCAAATAAGCCAGCAGTAATCTAGTAAAATTTGTCTAGAAGTCTGAAAAAGAATAAAGCCATTTTTAATAATTAATCATAGAAATCTCATCTGTCACTAACTTGAGGGCAAACAAATTATTTCACCGTATTCCTACACTATGATGTGCAGTCTGAGCCGTGCCTACTCATTTATCGGGAGTTTCGCATCCAAGTTTTTAGTGCAGTCGAGATAGCAAATGTAAATGTTGATTATCTGGTGATTTTTATCTGGTTTTGAATTGAGAATTCCTTCCCTTAAACAAAAAAAAGGCCCACAGCCCATTTTCCAAACAGTGTTTTTAATTATTGTTCCTGAATCCAGTAAGAAAACAGTTTCTAGGGAAAAATTAAAATCGTTCTCAAGTGTTACATTTTAACCCTGTTTGCAGGGTTCTGTTCCTGAGCAGGTTTTCCCTGTATTTTCCCAGAGCCGCCTGTCTCTCAGCGGGGCTGGATCCAGGCTCCCGTTCGGATTGAACAGCTCTGTGCTTTTTGTGGGTGCAGAGGTGGGAGAAGTTTGAGCTGGAGCTGCCTGTGTGTGTTCGTGTGTGTGTGCCCAAACGCAGCAGCACACAGCTGGCAGAAGCTGTTTGGTGCTTTTGGGCTCGGGGTGCTTGTAAAATGAACATTTCCAGCGTTCCCTTCCCCGGCTGGTTTTGTGCCGTTGGAATTTCTGAAAGGGGGAGATCAGTGGTTTTGTGTGAAACTGAAATCAAGCCTTTTATAAGGGGGAGAGCTGAGCTGGCACCCTGGCATAGGAACAGCAGGTATAGACAAGCTACTAAAACAGTAGTAAGGGAAAAAACCTCCATGGATAAAGGTGCTTGATGAAAAAGAAAAGGTTTATTAGTTTACACAGTGAGGTGTCAAGAATCAGTTATTCTGAGGAAGGCAAAGCTGACGTGGAAATACACACTGATGCTAAATACTGACACACTCTTCATTTTTCAAAGAGTTTGCATCAGCAATTTATGAAATTACTAACCTAAGTTATCAACGCTGCTTTGAAGGTGGTAAAAATCGAATGTTCACACAGCAGGGATCCCAAAACGACTTTAAAAATTAATTAAGAAATCTGCAGTTCTGGAAATTCCTGAGACTGGGCTGTCTGGTTCGAAATCGTGACTCTCCTCCATCGCAAAATCAATGTGGGAACGTGTTGGATAATGGCAGTACAAAGATACAGTGTCTGTGCAGCTAATGTTGAAGAAAAACCCCATTTCTTTATGAAATAGAATCTTTCCAAAGAAAAATCTGCACTGCAGGGCGGCGAAGCACAGCCAAACAGCACCACCTCATGGACACGGCCCCGGCAGCCGCGCTGCCAGCGCTCCTGGTTTTGTCTCCTGATTTGTTTCCCTAAAATATACACACACCTCTGCCTGTGCATAAATACACCGCCGTGCCTGTGGAAATCCATCACTGCTACAAAATGTAACTTCTTTTTTTCTTGTTTTTATTGGTCTTTCAGGCATCTGATGCCAGCTCTGAGAAACTGTTCAACGCTGTCACAAATAAAGGTAAGGCTGCAATTCACATCCCAAACAGATTTATTTTCCTTTTTTCCCCACACGTTTCTTTTCATGGCAATTTCAATGGGAGATGAAATGTAACTTGTCTTGCAGAAATGTCGCAATCAGCTTGTTAGTGCTTTTTATGTTTCTCTGGGTTTCAGACGTGTTCTGTATGCTTGGTAATTGCTTTGCTTAATATAAAATATAGGCTTTAAATAATGCATTGCCTGCCAGGTCAGAATTAATTTAAATAACAATATTAGGGAATAGTTTATTTTACAAATGGCTTTAATTTAAGCTCATTTAAATAACTGTAAGAGTTTTCAAAATGTTTTAACTTGATTGTTACTCATCAGCTCCATGATAGACGTGGAATTATGAATAGCCAATTTGCACTGCTGACAGTAATAACCAGCCAACGTTTAGTATTCACAGGATAATAGTCATAAACCATGGCTTACTGTGCTGTGTGCTTTCTGTAGAGTTAATAAATGATAGAGAGGGCCACATTTAAATATTCAGTATCCCATTAATTTCTTCCAAACAGCAATCCAAAGACAGAGTGGCTAATGATATAACAGTACATTAAGGGAAAGCCTGCCCTAAATCAGCGCCCGTGAGCTGCCGTGCAGAGCTGGGCCTGGAGCACCCTTGTTAGAAACGCTTTGGGGATCCTTTGGGTGTAATGCTCGTTTTTGGTCTGGTTGGTGTTTTTGCAAGGAGGGTGGAAGGAGCAGCTCCAGGCATGAGTTGCACAAACAAGTAGAATCCAAAGCCTTGAAATCGGGTTTTTCCCCCAGTGTCGTGCTTTTCTCTGGCAGGGCATGGGAACTGCCTGGAAAAGGGTGAGCTTTAAAGGCTGTAAACCCAGGGTTTTATCTGCTGGGGTTTGGAACACTTGAGTCAGTTTGCGTTAGAAAAGGCAGATTTGACTCGTTGGAAATTCAGGTGTGTGTTGTTGCCCGGGTGTGGATTTGCTCAGTATTTGCCCTGTGTGCTTCTCCCTGGGTTTGGTTTGTTGCTCCAATGAGTCATTCCAGTGTTTCTCTGTGCCTTTGAATTCCACGAAGCTGTGGTGGTTTAACTGGGGACAGAATGTGACCCCGTTACCTTTGGGATTCCCATGCTGATCTGCTGCTGCTTCTGAGGGCTTCTGCTGCATATTGAATTATACCTGGATTTAATTGCATTATGGATCCATAGTCCTGTTTTTCATGTATTAGCATCCTTTAGAAGTACAGTCTGGATTATTTCTGTGGTCTAACCAGGTTATCTCACTTGGCAAGCTGATTTATCCTTTGTGATTAATGGCATTTACAGGTTCCCCAGGCCCCTCCGGAGGCTGAGAATAGGTGGCACAGCCATTAGAAAGGAAGAGCTGCGTGTCTGGAGTGACCCCAGGCCCCCAAACTACATGTGACTGCATCTTTATTTTGCTAATTTGCTGTAAAAAGCTTTGGCATTTGAGCAGCCCTTTCTTGGGGCTGGGCCAGGGCAGGAGAAGCCTCGGTGAATCCACATTCCTGGAGCAGGCCTGTAACCAGGGTGAGGGGCTCCTCTCCTCCCCGGGAGGTGACTGATGAAGAGTAGGCCCCTCTTCCTCTTCCTTTGGTTTTCTTTTTTGACTCAAACACATTTCCCACATTCTTACTGCTGTTTACTTACGGAGCTTGATTCGTGGCATCCCTTTGGATGTGAATACCCATGCTTGACAGGGAGCCTTTTCTTCCGAGGTACTTTTCTTTGGTGATTTAGTTCCCTTGAAAGGATTAGGGTTTCTTTGTGTAGCCTAAAATCAACATGGGCTTTTCGAAGCTTTGCTTGGGAAACCGTACACAAATAAGCTTTTTAGTTGATGGTAGATTATTCCTTTGCCCCTTATTTCCATCAAAATGGCATCTTTCTTTTCTCCTCCTGAGTTTCCCCTTAAAGCCATATGCTAATTCCTGTTGGTAACATGAATGACAAGGGAGGAATCAATGCAAATCCAGGTGCGGCCAAACTAGGCTGCCTGGTATTTTCTTTTTTTTTTTTCCTTACCCTCTTTTTTTCTTTTTTCCACTGGGAGAAAGAGATTAAGGGGAAAAGAGAACGGAAAAAGCATAGGGGACAGTTTTGTCAAAGGGATTAGCATTCAGACTACTAAATATCAGGAAAAGAAGCTCAGAAAAGCTCCCCTGTTTGGAGATAATGTCAGTAATTGCTGGCAGGCAGGTGCTGGGCTCTCTGCCGGGGCTGGGGGGGCTGCTGGCCCTGGGGAGCTGCCGAGTGCCCTGGGGCTGTCAGTTTGATAAATTCCGAGTTCAAGTTCCCTCTCTGCAGCTCAGGCTGTTCGCTTCCAAGCCAGCTCTTCCCCACTGTGTTGTCCACGGCTGCTTTTGCCAAAAGCAATAAAAGTCACTCGTAAGAAAGGTCAGATTTGCTCTGGGTAAATCACGGTGAAACCTTCCAAGCTGCTGGGCAGGCTGACAGCGGCCGGCCCTCTGCGTCCATGGACACTCCCCTTGCATGTCCCACAGCCACCTGTGCTTCACACACTGCTTGGGTTTGTCTTGCCTTTTTTCCTTTTAGTTTTTTAGTAGTATTTACAACTGAAGTAGCAGAAATTACAGATGCATTTATGGAGCAGGTACAAATCCTGCAGACCTTGTATATATATATTTTGTCCCATTTCCGTCATTTCATTGTGGACTTCAAGGCTTAGGATGTGCTCAGGCTCAAGTGGGGATGGATTAGTGTGGGTGTGTGATGTGGAACAGTCCTTCCCTCAGAAACACTAAGAATTAAAAAAATCCAGAGCCAAGTGGAATCCCCCCCAACCCTCCCTAGAAGAGCTGGTAAAACCCCATGAGGAGAAGTCTCTCAGCTCCCATTTAGGACTTGGCTGCTGTTGGAGCTGAATGGGAAGGTGCATCCTGAATCTAGAAGGGTCCTGTGAGCTCTGGGGGGCAGCCAGTGGATGTTGGGGTCCCTCAGGGCTGGGACTTGTGTCAGAGCTGAGCAATGGAAAGGGCTGTGGGGTTCCCCTGTCACCTCCATGCTGCCACCACTCCCGGAGGTCCCCAGCCCTCAGTGTGTCTGCAGCAGGGCTGGGAATTTGGGAGGGATGGAGCTTGGTCCCCAGAGCAGGAGATGCTGTAGCTGCCGCTGAACAAGTGGTCCCTGGTCGTGAATCAGAGCCCTGCACTCAGGAACCTTGTAATGCTCAAACTGCCCAGGGAGAGGGTTCCCATGGGAATCCAGGTGGCTGTGCTGGGAGCTGAGCACCCAAGGGTCTGGGCCCTTGGTGACGCTTGACAAAGGAGCTGTCAGTGTCTGAATAAATGAGCTGGAGAAGAGCTGGCAGGGGAGACATCCCCCGCCTGCAGCTCCTGCTCTCCCTCCCTCGCTCCCTGCGGGATGGCCCTTCCAGTTTGGGATTGCTGCTTGTAGTGTGTGTGTCACTGAAGGAACAGAGCTGCCCCACACCCTCTGAGAGTTTCACCTCAGCACCATTAATCCCAGCCAAAGTACAGGGTTTGTTCCTGAATTTTTGTAACATGACTTCTCAGCGTAATTAAATTCCATTATCTCTCAATAATTTAAATACACACATCTGAAGCTGCAGAGCAGGCAGCTCCTACTACGACTATGTGGTTCATTTATGTTCACTCCCTCCTACGTACCCTTGGAAAACAGCTTTTCCTGAAGGGAGAAATGAGTCCCAAAGTGGTAAAGTTTTCATTTGTGCTGTATATTGAAGTTTGCCTTTGATCAGAAGCACAATTGGGCTGTTAGAGCTTTTTATGTTCAAATTGTTTACAGGATGTTCATGTAAACTTTATGAATCCTTCTGCTGCGTGGCACCACCAGCTGTCAGGGAAATATTTATACTCTCAGCTGGAGGTAGATCAAGGCATCTGGGTTAGGAGGCTTCACTGGTGGCTGAAATACCAGTCAGATCAAGCCATGGCTTTTTAGGTGGTTCTACAGCAATATCCTGCCCTAGAAAAAGCAGGCATGTTGTTGTTTCTCCCCTTGGCTGTCTGTGGTGAAGCATTTCTTGAGGATCCTCTACAACATCTGTTTGTGTAAACAAGCAGAGAGCTGAAGCTGGCAATTCCTTCCCTGCTGATGCATTCACAGGAGATCCTTGGCTGTGGAGAGGTGCTCTCGCTCCTGAGTGAACCATCCCCACGGCATCTCAAGTTGGATGTAAGTGGATCCAGCACCATGCAGGCAGCACGTGTGCAGTGGTAACATGGTCAGTGTGCCAGAGGAGTGGCTGGGGCTGCCTTCCTCCTTTCCAGGGTCTGGAGGAACCCTCAGAACATCCTCACTCACTTGGGATGTGTTCTCAGCTTCGCTTGCAATTTTTGGGGTGGCTGCTGTGTGCGTGTGTTGGCCCTCCCTGCTGCCTCTTCTCACTGAAATGCCTCTCCCTCTTTTGCTCTCAGAGCTCTGGAGCAGCCCCAGGCCAGCAAACCTCCTGGACTGCTGAATCATCCCTGATGTCTGGTTTTGTGGCAGTTCTGATGTGACCCTCACAAGTGACACCCTGACAGTGGTGTCTCCTTGCCTTTCCGGCAGAGGCTTCCCTGGTGGCTTTGAATCACTGGTTTGCTGGTGTTTTGTGGGTTTCAAATGCCTCTTCAGTATTTTCCATGTGGAAGTTCAGTGTCTCATTAGGGAGAGGCTGAGCACTGAAAAAAGATGTGGGTTTGGAGAGCCTGGGTTTCTGGTACCCCTGAGTTAGATTAGAAGAGCTGCTGGGTCACTTCACTCTGACTCCTGAGTGAAGCAGACAAAAAGGTCGATAAATGTCTTGAGATGGTGCTTTGTTCTGCTGCACAAAAGAGCGAGGCAGCTATTCCTGTGCCAGGGAGGCTTCATCTGAGCAAGGAATTTGTTCATAACATCCCTTATGGCTGCATCTCCTAAGCACAAACCACCCCTCTCTACACCTTCCATGCCCTCTCCTTCCTTCTCTGTGTGCTCATGGGTTTTTGGCTGGATCGTGGCTGCCAGCTGAGCTGTGGGGTGCCAGGGCTATGGGGTCCCAGTGCTGTTCTGTAGCTGCAGGAAAAGGTTGCTGAATAATGTGATGTACCCAGAGGGGCAGGTGAGAGTCCAAGGCAGCCTCTTCCAAAACATTTCAGATTCTTAAATGGTAAAGCTTACAGAACAGGAGCCTTTCAAGGCTTCACTGGTAACTTTTAAGTTTGTAATTCAAAACAAAAGCAGAAAGCAGTCGGCATGGCACAAGCACCTGGAGGCATTGGCTTTTCCTGACCAAAACAGCAGAGGGAGAAGTGGGAAATGTTGTTCTGGGCATCCCTGCCCCTTTGGGCTGGTATCAAGTACCCTTTGAGGTCAGTTGGTGATCACATACCCCAAGAGTTCATTTAAGGCTGTGGATTTTTACAAAGTCAAGCTATTCCAGGCTAGGGAGCAAAATGGCAATATTTGCTCACACAATTGTATCTAATATGGAGGGAATATTTGTTTTGTAGATTAGCCTATATTTGATTTTCTCAAAAAAGGCATCAGTGTTGGGCTGTGAAATTCTGCTAATTAGTTCAAAATAAGGTGGAAAAAATTCTTGGGACAGGAGTGTTGTGGTGACAGAGATCCTGCCTTGCCATACCTGTGGTTGGGGGAGTCCAGGCTGGAGGCTGCTGTGAGATTTGGTCCTGCAGACCTCCCCTGTCTGGCCTGCTGTTAGTCTCTCCCTTGTAATAAAATGTTATTTTCTCTGAAAATGTATGTTTATTTAACTAGGTCTCTTTTTGCTTCACAATCTGGATTCCATTCAGTCAGTTACCACTCCAATTAACTAACAATTATTTAACATTAACAGTAATTACAGACGCCAGTTAAGCGCCTACAGATGTCAACTGTTAGCTTTGTACCTAATCACTCAATGAAATGGAGAAAGTTCAACAAACATCAATTAGCCAAGCAATTAGTATGAGGTAGGAAAGAGCATGTTATCGTGTGTGAGCTGATTCAATTTATTTTATTTTGTCAGTAAAACACACACAGGCAGACAAGCAGCAATAAGTTGCTGAGATTAGATAAAGCTGTATTGTTTTGCTGCTCATACAAGGTTTTTTTCCCCTCCTGTTCTCTCTCTTCCATAGCTTCACTGTGCCTTGCCAGGCGTTTCTTATCTTATCAAATGCATTTCATTTCCACTGCAAAAACACAGCAATGTCACAGCAGAGGGGCCACGTTTCCATCAGATGTCACCTGAGCAGAGCCACTCCTGCCAGGAGGCTCAGCCTGGGAGTGGTGTTTAACCTGGGTTTAACCCAGGAGTTAGGCCAGGGGCACCACACAAGCAATCTGTGCTTGTAGGTAACGCTGGACAACACAAGTTCCTTCACTGGATTTGTCATTTAATGTTGGTTCTGGATGGCCTCCAGCTCTACAACCCCTGCCTTGAGCTGTAAGGGGACCACAGGCTCCCTCCAGGCCTGTGGGAGCCCCCAGGGTGCAGCTGGAGGGAGGGAACAGCTGGCACAGGGCATTCCAGAACATGCCACTGCCACCCCCAGCCCTCGTGGGGAGCAGCAGTGCCTCCAGCAGCACCATGGAATATTGTGGGGGGTTGTGTGCCCTGTGCGTCTCCAAAAGAAATGTAAAAAGGAGAAAGAATGGGCCATAAATTAACTTCACCTTCAGAGAAAAGTGGTTGACTCCCAGCCACCATCCAGGCTGCACCACCAGCCTCCCTCTGAAGATGGTTTGAAGTCAGGAGAGCTGTGCACAACGTGCTCAGGGTGTGGCTGTGGGGTGCTTGGCGTGTGGGTATGGGGTACATGGGGTGCCTAGGCTTCCCAAACACCCTCCAGGTCACCTCCCAAGCCCCTCTCCCATAGGATCTCATGCCTCCTCACTTGGCACGGTTACACAGCTGTTCATTTAAAAAAGGAAAAGCACCCCAGAATATCCCACATCCTGCAAACTTGACACTCTGGGTGTCAGAAGGAGTTTTGCAGCGATGTCTGTATGAAGAGTGGGGGTTTTTTCTTTTTTTCCTTTTGTTGTTTTTTTAATAACATCTTAAAAGGTGCCCATAAGCAAAGCTTTTTTGTCTTCCAGTTCTCAACTGTCCCCCAAACAAGAATGCCTTTTGCCTTCAAAAAGGTTAGACAGGTTAGGAGCAGCCAGGTCTGGTGGAAGTGTCCCTGTCCACAGCAGGGGCTGGAATGAGATGAGCTGGAGGGTCCCTTCCAATCCAAACCCTTCCATGATTAATCACCACCCTGACTTACTTCAAATGTTTCTCCATATATAAAATGATCCCACAAGGGCAGATGTTATTTTATCATGCAGTCTGCCCACAAAAGCCCATGAAGTTCTATGAATTAGTTGTTGTTTTCCAAAGTGTGGGAATATGAGCAGAGAACCACAGGCAGATCTTGCTGTTGCTTTCCAAAATCTCAGCTTTTTTTTTTTCCTAGAAAAACACAGAGTCTGAACATGAGAAGAAACTCTTCAGTGTATGACCTGAGTGCAATAATATTTGTCTGAGTAGGCAGAAAAACTGAAATCAAGCTTCCCAGTGAGAGCTGCCACGTTCCTTCTGGTGGCAAAAAAGACTTTGTGAAGGATGAGGCTTTAATCTGGTGAATTTTTAGCTTTCTCGGGGCTCAGCACAGATTATCCACAGGAACAAGGATCCCTGGATATGAAGGGATGCTGTGAGTCTCAAGAGATGGAGGGGGTTGTGAGAGGGCATTTCTGGGCTCAGGGCAGAACAGACAGACCCTGATTTGTCCTCATTTAGGCTTCAGCTCAGTGTTGTGCTTCCTTGCTCCACTGACTTCCAACACTTGTTAACACCCAGCGTTTACTTGAGTGCTCTGCTGGATGAGAGCCACAGGAATAAATCCTGGGACACCCTGAGGACTCTCAGCCACCCAGGATCACTGAGATGTCTTTTTTTCCTTTCCCTACTGAACCTTCATGAATGAGGGGGACTCAAGCTCCTTTTGCTGTCCCTGTCCCCAGCAGGTCCCATTCTCTTCCCCCACTTGGCTGCTGCCCTGGCTTTGGGCACCAAAGTTGGGTGGTGTGAGCTGGGTGATTTCTCACCAGAAACCCAAACACAGCAAAAAAAAAAAAAGAAAGAAAAAAGGGTAATTTTGCAGCTGAGTTGCTCAAGTGAAAGATGGGGTGGGAGGAGGGAGAGCAAGGGCAGAGGGGCTGCCCCCAGCAAGGTGCTGGAGGAGCAGCCTAGGATCAGGACATGGCTTCAGCTGCCATCACCGCTTGTCCTGGTGTTGTCCAAGGCATTCAGTTACTCAGTGTAACAGATTCTGTTTTCCAGGCTGGATGTGACTGGCTGAGAGAGGCCTCAAGTGTGTCTGAAAGGGTCTTGCACAGTGTTCAAGTGTCAATATCAATGTGTACTTAAAAAGTGGCAAACAGAGGAGCAGGTAGACTGAGTGAAGTGCCCTTTAGAGCCTTGATTTACAGGTGCTGGGAGAGTGAGGTGGGAGCTGGGAGGGGGCTCCCTCTGTGATTATCACAGAACTGTGGAATCCCAGAATGGGTTGGGTTGGAAGGAACCTTAAAACTCATCTTGTTTCACTCCTGCCATGGCAGGGACACCTTCCACTGTCCCAGGCTGCTCCAAGCCCCAGTGTCCAGCCTGGCCTTGGGCACTTCCAGGTATCCAGGGGCAGCCACAGCTTCTCTGGGCACCCTGGGCCAGGGCCTCCCCACCCT
This sequence comes from Eopsaltria australis, assembly GCA_034509425.1. NCBI lineage: Eukaryota > Metazoa > Chordata > Aves > Passeriformes > Petroicidae > Eopsaltria > Eopsaltria australis. The sequence continues at coordinate 402,272 of JAVTVJ010000952.1, forward strand.
CACAGTCAAGAATTTCTAAGCCCAAAATGTTGTTTCCAAGAAACCTTTTTCTTTTCTTCTTTTTGGAGCTGAAGACCTGGACTTGCTAAGGCTGTTCTGAGTGGGGCAGGGAGAACATTCACAAGTCCAGCAGCAGAAGACCCAAACCCCAGCAGAGCTGTGTTAATGCAGCAGGATTTCCCCTGGCACTTGAAATCCTGGCTCAAGGCACACTCTCAGCTTGCCCTGACCTCTCCAGAGCCACCTGATTTATTCCAACCTCCTGTTCACCCTTGGAGCTCCCCAAACCTCCTGTTCCCCCCTCACCTGTAGGGATTCAAAAATCATGCACAGCATGGGCCAAACCACCTTCTCCCCCAGCCGCCATGGGAACCTTTCCTGGGTCACTTTGTACTCTGAGTACTTCATGGGGTTTCACAAACACTGTGGGGTCTGGAGGTTTGGGGGATCTGGAGAGCTGGGGCCACCTGGGCTAGCTCAGGCCTTGGTGAGGGAGATGGGGAAGAACCTGGGGAGAGGGTTGAGGTGAAAGTGCTGCTGAGCTCCCACAGCTATTTGCTTTAGTTTCCAAATATTTCAAGTTAGTGGGCACTTTTGGAAATTAGAGGCAAAGGAATTTGAGTGGCTGGTAATAGAAAACAGCTGCTGCAGAGCAAGCTGGGTCCTAAGGAAAAATGACTGCATGGAAATGGATCTGCTGAGTAATAAAGCCACAAATAAATACGTAGTTCATTTACTAGGTTGTTGGTCCCATAAGAACTGAAACTTCATTTGTTAAGAGAAGCAGCATTTAAAAATCAAAAGCAGATGAGCAAGGCCCTGGTTTTGCTGCTGCTGGCTGGGTTTATTGCTGGGGTTGTGTGCCTGGGGCTTGTGCAGCTCTCAACAGGTGTGGGAGCTGCCTGGGGACCTCAGCACCAGTTAGTTCTGTGCTGTGATAATAACTGTTGGGTTTTTGATTTTCTCCTTGCCCGTGTTGCTGAGATAAATGATTATTAAAATCTGACTTTGGCAGTTTTTCAGCGCCAGGCAGGACCTGCTCTCTGGGGAGGGGCGGGAAGCTGTGCCAGAGCACAGTGCCTGCTGCGGATCTCAGCCTCAGGGGTGGGTCAGCTTTGGAACTTCAAACCCCAGCTCTCCTGGCACCCTGGGGTAGCATAAAGAGACTGCTGTCATTAAGGGAATTGCTCTCCCAAGGCAGTTGATCCTCAGGTGTTTTGGTTGGGGAGGCAGGGAGACACTTCAGGCTGTGGTAGGTGGAAAGTCTGATGCTGAGTTTCTGACACTTCCTGAGAGAAAACAGCTGGAATATTCCCTGTTCCACCTGACTGCATCTAGAAGAGGTTCTTTAGCTACTGTTCTTCAGGTTCTCCAGATGATCTTCCTGAGGTCTGAACAGGTCTTAAGTAGTTTTCATACGGAAGAAATGGGGTGAACTCCTGGGCTCTCACCTCTCCTCTTCATCAGGAAAGGTAGAGGAAGGATCTTGGGCTTCATTCTGGTCTTCATTCACTGCCAGAAGTTCAGCCTTGTGTTTCTAACTCCCAGTCAGGTGGGTGTTGATTTGAAGGTGAGGACTGTTGCTGTATGAATACCCAGCCTCCAGAGCCTCTGGGATCTGGGAAAGATTTACCATGTGGGTGGAAAGATGGAAAGCAGTCAGGGTTTTGGAGGGAGCAGAGTGGAAGGGTCGTGCCAGGTTCTCTGAACACATTCAGGGATGAGAGCATGCTCAGGAGCAATCCTGGAACACAGCTTCAGCCTCTTCCACCATGCCAAGAGAAATCCCATGGCTGCATCAGACACATTTAAAGCAGACCACTCCAGCCAGAGCCATTTTGAAGATGTGGTTCTTGAGCAACCAGCTCACTATAACCCAGTCCATGCTTGGACAGTGGTGTGTGGCTGCAGGCAGGGTGAGCAACCCTCGAGGGGTGCTCAGAGGGGTGAGCTCACACTGGCACTGGGGGTGGCCTTTTCCTGTGGTGCTGCTCCCTGTGCAGCAAGAGAGGTGTCCTGGCACCTGCAGCCACAGCCATGAGCAAACAGCTCCCTGTGACCTGCTCAGTCCAGGCTCCAGGAGAAATCATAACCTTTGGGTGCAGAACCTTGTCCTTGACCACTTAAAGGGTAAAGCAAAGCCAACTGGCTCTATGGATTGCATTAGAAAGCTCTTGTTTCTGTGTTGCAAAGTCATTTTTCTTGTCTAACAGTTTTTTTCCATGCTGTGTTCAGTGTTCCTTCCTAAAACTTGGCTGTTGTACCTGCTCTTGTATTTTCCCAGTGCTTTCTCTAGATATGTTATGCCCAAATTAGTGACCTGTGAATTTGTACTTGGAAGGTGCTTATCTTACAGAGTGTTTTCCTGTAGGTGTATCTGTATTAATACTTTACAAAAATAAATATCTTCTTAAAGTGACCCTCTGGAAGTGTCCTAGGCCAGGTTGGACAGGGCTTGGAGCAAGCTGGTTTAGTGGAAGGTGTCCCATGGAAAGGGGGTTGGAATGAGATGAGCTTTGGGGTCTTTTCCAACCCAATGATTCTGTGATTCTTTAGAAGAGAATGGCCCAATGCTGCCAAGGCCCTCAGATGCTGAATGCCCTTCCTGAGCAGCAGACAGGATGTGATGTGGAGCTGGAGCAGACAAAGCCCAGTTTGATCAGTCAGACAGGTCAGAGCCACCTCCCTCAGTGTCACCAGCACGATGCTGTCCCCTGCAGAGCCCAGAGCTGTGCAGGGCAGGTGTGTTTGGGGGGCACTGTGGGTGTGACACCACTCACTGCCCAGTCCCATGGGCACAGGTGACACCCACAGAGCAGGAGAGAGGACTTGGGCCCTACCCTCATGCTCCTCAGGTCACTCCATGCCTTTGGCATCCTGTGAGCTGCCTCGTGGGCTGATGGGTCTCAACTGAGCTGGTTTTCCATCTGCTTCTGGATCTGCTTTCTGTACCTGATGCTGACTCTGACTCTGAAGTTGTCACTCTCAGACCACCTCTGGCCCTGTTTGCACAGCCCCTCACTCTGTGCACACCAGGCCCCCAGCCAGGACTTGTGGGAATCACTGTAATACAATTAAATGGTGATAACAATCATCTGGCAAGCTGTTCCACTTGTCTGGAAAGGGCTGGGCAATATGTGCATGTGGGACAAGTCTGTGCATCTTTTGAATTAATAAAAAAATTAACTTTGTTGACAATCCAGCCTGCAGTAAATTAACACCTTGCTTAAATAGCTGACAACTTGAAGAAGGGGGGTGTTGTTTTAATACTTGAGCAGGTTTTCTCTGTCTTCACATGCCCTGTCCAGCGTCTCCTCTTTCTCAAATAACCTAATTGCTCTCCAGCCTTTCAACAGCACATCAGCTCAGTGCCTTGCTGCCAAGGTGCTTGTTCACCTCAAGGCCTCATTATGTTTTGCCGCTGTATCAGGGGCCAAAAATAACTCGACAGTACCTGCTTGAGACACAGGTCTCTCAGTGACAAACAAATAATTGGGTGAAGCAAACCCTAAGCACAGTGAGCTGCCACAGCCTGCTGTGTGCACAGCCCCTGGTGACAGCAGCCACCACGCTTCAGAGAGTGCTGGGACACAGGGGACATGGGCATGGTGTGTGTGGCATCTCCTCAGCAGCCCAGGACAAGTCACTGTCATTTTCCTGCAGGTAGAGGGCTGGCAACTTGGAACAAAGGCTTAATAAAGGCATTAGAAGAAAAAATAATTTAAAAAGAATGGCACTCACACACTGTCATCTGAGAGGTCTGTGGATATGACAGGAAGTGATCCATCTTCACCTTTTAGCCTGATATTATAATTAATTTAAAGCTGATTGCTGTGCATACCTGAAAATTAGATTAGCCGGTAACTTGTCTGTAATGATGGTTTTGATTGCTCTGGCAGTTGACACAAAAGCAATGAAACCTCTTGTCTTTGGAGCCTGTTAATGTGTCCTGAGAAGGCAGGGTCCCCAAAAGTGAGGTGTCCCCCTCAGGACGGTGCCTTTGGGGCAGTCAGTGCCCTGCAGCCCCTTGGGTCAGCTGGGCTGTGCCAGCACCTGGCACAGGGGCACAGTCCCACATCCTCAAGGAGCCTTGGGCACTGCCCTTCCCCATGGTAGTGCAGCCCCAGCTCTGCTCTGCTCGTCCTCCTGGCACACCCCAAATCCCCCAGGGCTCCAGGGTGTCCAGGGAGCTGCAGGAAAACACCCCGGGGCCCTGGAGTTCAGAGCTGGCTCTAACAGGACATTGGGAATGGCTTTAAACTGAAGGAGTGCAGGGATGGATGGGATGTTGAAAAGAAGGTTCTCCCCTGGGAGGGGGCAGGCCCTGGCACAGGGTGCCCAGAGAAGCTGTGGCTGCCCCTGGATCCCTGGCAGTGCCCAAGGCCAGGCTGGACACTGGGGCTGGGAGCAGCCTGGGACAGTGGAAGGTGTCCCTGCCCATGGCAGGGGTGGCACTGGATTGGCTTTGAGGTCCCTTCCAACCCAAACCTTTTGGGGTTCTTTGAGTGGCTGATGCTGCTAATCCTGCTTGACTTAGTGGATAAAATAAAATGGATTCATTCACAAGTGTGTGAGAGACTCTGTAACCTGACATTTCCTGGAATTCCTCTTTTTTTAAACAGTTTTTAACTCCTTTTTTGTGCTTGTGGGTGAGTAGCAGTCAGGATTTTCAGCCAGGTCAGTGCCAGGTGGTACCAGCAGGGGAATGAGGATGTTCTGTTCCTGTTCTGTTGCAGGGTTCGTTTGCTGGGCTCAGGCAGGCAGTGTTGGTGGGAAGAGAGGGAGAAGCAGCATTGTGATGTTACTGGAAGTGATTCAGAAAGACGCTACAGGGGGACGTTGCTTGTTTTGGCAAAGAATCTGTAGCATTTTTCTGCTGTGTTTTATGATTCTTCTGCTGCTGGCAGTCAGAACGAGGAGTGGCCAAAAACACCCAGGGCAGCTATGGAAACTTCAAAGCTCAGGGATCAGCCTGGTTTGTGGGTAAAAGTCTGCTTTCAGAATTTATGTGTCCATGTTGCTTATTTTAGTAAACATATTATGGATAAAGTAATTTCCAAATGCAAACAGGAGGCAGGGAATAGGATTCTGTCTTTGAGCTGATTCTTCAGGAAATGATAAACAGACTTCAGCAGTCTCCATTTGAATATTTAGGGTTTATTTGCTTTCCTCTGGCTAACCATGGAACTTAGGCACTGCTTAAAACCCAGAGTTTATCACTGGGCTTTCATTTTCTCTCTGCAACTTAAACTTTGCCCTTGTAGATGGAGTGAATCCATTCTGTTGGGCTGTGGTTTTAATACAGAAAAAAGCACGCAGAGAACTTGCTCTGACAGGCAGAAGGTAAATGATTTCCCTATGTCTCAGGCAGGTTAGATTTTTTTTTTTCTTTTAAAAAAAGAAAGAGATTGCTTATACTCTATTTACCTTTTCCCCTGAGGAGTAAACGGGAGGTGGAGGCAGCACATACTTTCTGACACCGTGTGTTTGAGATTTCTCTTCTTGCAGCAACAACACATCAGCCAGGAGCGAATTTCCTGAGGTTGGTTTGGTGATGGACATGCTGAACCTTGCCTTGTCAACAGGCACATTCCTGGGATTTCATGCAGCAGCAGCCGTGGTGTGAAATGGGAGCAATAATTCACGCTTATTGTGCAGATTAGGAACAAACAGCGGCAGGATTGGAGCTGCTCATGTTTAAATACAGGACTTGAAAGGTTGGGATGAGTCCAGAGGAAGCCATGAAGATGCTCCAGGGCCTGGACCTGCTCTGCCATGAGGAAAGGCTGAGAGTTGGGGTTGTTGGTGAAGAGAAGGCTCTGGAATGACCTTACTGGGGCCTTGCAGTGCCTGAAGGGGCTCCAGGAGAGCTGGAGAGGGACTGGGGACAAGGGATGGAGGGACAGGACACAGGGAATGGCTTCCACTGCCAGAGGGCAGGGATGAATGGGATATTGGGAAGGAATTGTTCTCTGGGAGGGTGGGCAGGTCCTGGCACAGGGTGCCCAGAGAAGCTGTGGCTGCCCCTGGATCCCTGGCAGTGCCCAAGGCCAGGCTGGACACTGGGGCTTGGAGCAGCCTGGGACAGTGGTAGGTGGGGTGGCACTGGATGGGCTTTGAGGTCCCTTCCAACCCAAACCACTCCATGATTCCATGGTAAATTTTCAAATCCCATTTTCTCAAATATAAAAATAATTGCAGATTCAGGCATCCCTTGGAGAGCTGCAATTAGTTGTGAGAACAAAAGGCCTTACAGTTACACGCCGTTCCAATCATGTTCTTTAAAAGGTAAACCAAAATTGCAGCCTCCTTTTCTCCCTGAGCATCTGCAGGAATGCAGGCTCAGGTACATACATCTATGTATGTTTTTAATAATGCTCCCTCGTTTGACATGGTGTCTTGCCAGAAATGAAATCATTAATGAACTCCACAGGGGATTTATGCAGATGCAGAGCTGCTCATTACATCTATTTTTAAATCTGTTGCTGCACTGAGGGCAAGGGGAATTTGTTGGAACCTGTAGCATTAAAACTTGTAATTTTGTTTGCTAACACTTGCAGAAGATTACAGCTGTGATCCCAGGCCCTTTGAAGTCAAGGGTAGCAGGGGGATCATTAGCATGGGGATTATCCCTGTTTTTCTAACGCAGTACTCCCAGGGTAAAGCTCCCTGTGTCCATCCCCTCCCACCTGGGGAATGCACATGGCAGGGATGGTGTGGGGGGAGTTCTTTCCAAACTGTGGCTCTTGCACAGGATGGGAGTGTGGCCTCTGGTGTGTCTGGGAAGTCTGAGTGTCCATAAAGTCTCAAAGTCCATAGAATCCACAAAGTCTGCCACTGTATCCTTTAGTCTAGAATCTTATTCTTGGAGCCAGGGTCCTGGATGACTCCTTCTGTGCATCTGGAGCAATGTCCATCTCAGACACTGAGTATTCCCCAATAAAAGGTGTTCTCAGAGGCCTCTGGTGTTGGGATTTTGTCTGGGAGCCTCTCTGCTCTGGGATGATGGATACACAGAAAACTTACGCAAGCAGCTGGAACAAAGGTGCATCAGGGCCAAACGCAAGGGCAGGTTTTTGTAGGAAAGAGCCTCTTGTGGCAGCAGGATACAGAGATGGAAAAATAACATGATATGTGTCTGCAGGAGCCAAGGGGAGTGTGAGGTGGCTGCTGGTGTTGGGTTCCCTGCAGGTATTTAATGGGGTTTGCTGCGACATGTCCCCGTTGGAGAGTGGTTCTGGAGCTGACAGACTGTGCTCAAGGCAAATTCTTTTCATTAAAAAAAGGATTTAATTAATTAGAGCTGACTGTCGGCTGACAGGTTAATTGATAAGGGAAGTGGGCCCCAGAACCTGGAGGTGAGATTATACTGTGACTTTAAATCTTTACAGTCTGTGATAAAGCTTCAGCTTGCACTGGAATGTCAGAGAAATCTCACTTACAGGGCACGGTGCCTGAAAAGATTTGCAAGAAAAGCTGCAGTTTCCTAAAATTCAGTTTTCAAGTAAAGATCTGATCTGGCAAATTTATTCTGGGCTTAGGCTCATTGAACTGTTTCGGTGGCAGCTTTGCACGTTGCTGTGCTCACGTGGAATTGGTTGGGGCTGATGGGGAGTTCACGTGGAACTCCTTTAATTGGCTAAAATAAAAATTACTGCATCTTCTTTCTAACTGCTGAAATAAGTAATCACTTGCTCCAATAAATAGGAGTTCTGGAACCACTTTTCTAATAATTTGCTTTTTAAAATGGAAATTAGCTTGGGAGTGAGTTTAGTGATTGATAGGAAGGTAACTGAGAGAAGAGTGAGATTTAAAATTGGGCAGGAATTGTACCCTGGGAGGGTGGGCAGGCCCTGGCACAGGGTGCCCAGAGAAGCTGTGGCTGCCCCTGGATCCCTGGCAGTGCCCAAGGCCGGGCTGGACACTGGGGCTTGGAGCAGCCTGGGACAGTGGAAGGTGTCCCTGCCCATGGCAGGGGTGGAATGGGATGATATTTAATGTCCCTTCCAGCCCAAACCATTTTGGGATGCTGTGAAATGGGGACACAGGTCTGCCCTGGGACCTGTTGGCAGATCTGGGCTCAGTGAAATTCCTTTCCAGATCCATCTGGTCAGCATGAATGAGAAAAGGGAAGGCTTCTGGTAGTTATTCTTTGAGCCATGTGGAAACCATATTTTATAGGGTAGAAAGATAATAATGAAAATACAGGGAATATAGCAGGGTCTGGAAAAATCCAGCTGGAAAACTGTCTTGACCCCCACCAGAGTCCACTAAAGCTGTACAGGGAGGGTGTGGTGGGGGAAAGGCACTCATCAATATTTAATCCTTTCTGGTTTGTCCAGGTTATTCCTTAGATCTGGACATTAACCCTTTAATTTGTGGTGTCCAGAGGACGCAGAGGCACAGGCAAGGCTGGATGATGGTGTGAACAGCAGGGGTGTGTTTGGCAGAGAGGTCAGAGCAGGGTCAGCTCATGGGCAGGAGCAAGGGGAAGGTCTGGGCTTAGGAAGGTCCCTGTCACTTGTGCTGCTGTAAAAACCTGGGTGTAATTTAAATGTAGTTTTTGGCTGTGTTTCTAGGGAAAATCACTGGTGTAGGAAAGGTGTTTCCTGGTAAGCTGAGAGCAGCACATCACTCATCAGATTCAAAGGGAGAAATTTCATCTGTTACAAATGAGGTGATTTACACTGGCTAATAATAACTGTGACTGTTCTGTGGGGGTGAGCGCTATGGATTTGCCATAATGGTTGTTTTCATTGGCACACGAATACCTGGCTGCAAGAGCTGAGGTGCTCCTGTTACAGCCCTTTCCTCTCGGGTAGAATTGGATGCATGGGTTGCATATATCAGTATAATCAACCCTGCTAAGATGTCAAAACATCGAGTGTCAATCCTATCATAAAATCTAAACCCATCTTGTTTTCCTTTCCCTTTTTTCCCCCCCTTGTGCTCCATCTAAAATAAATAACTGAGGAATAACTGAATGAATATAACCCATTTCTCCAAAGAAAGAAAAATAATTGCCTCCAGACTTCTAACTTACCTGCCAAATTGCATCCTGATGTGAATTGCAATGGACAAATTATAATCTTTTGAGACAAGGAAGGAGATGATGGAGTCTGTAAGTGACCCTTCCCTGGTAGGCACAGTCAAAATGAAACTAAACTTGGCAAGTGATTTGCACTCCCATCAGGGACCAGTCCAGGTCACCCTCCAGAGGCATTAACTGGAGAGTGTGAGGAGAGGAGCTCCCAGGGCTGGGCTGGGACAGCAGCAGCTCCAGGGCTCCACCACTGCAGGGAAAAACCCAAACCAAGCAGCCAGAACAAAACAAGGACAATGAAAAGTGCAGGGGAGGAGGAAAGGCCAATCAAGAGATGTCCTGTTTGCGGGATTCATCTTGCAAAGGCCTTTTCAGATGATGGAATGGGCAGGGACCATCAGTGAGACTGGGGAATCTGTCCCCAAGAAGTTTGTATTTGGTGGAGGAGCTGGAGCTGGATGAAGTTCAGTGTGAGGCAGAGGGGTGGAATGAGATGATCTTTAGGGGCCTTTCCAGCTCAAACCGTTCCAGGATTCTGTGATTCCATGGTTCTGTGTGCCCTGGGTTCAGCCCCACTCAGACATTGTCACTGCTGGAGGCTCCTCGTGGTTCCTTGTGAGTGCAGTGGTGCCTCTTACTGCCCCAGCCAGTCCTGGGCAGTGTCTTGGTTTAAATCCAGCACCGTGTGGAAATCTGGAGCAATTCAGACCATGCTTGTGTCTGTCACAGGGACTGGATGGCTGCCTGTGTCTGGGAATGGCCATGAGAAGGCAGAGGATTCTTGGGCAATGACAGAGATTTCCAGGATGTGCTTAAGACCTGGCTGCAGCTTTTATCCCATTTTCAGTGCTGGAGTGGCTTCTGGGAGCCCAGGGGCACAGCTGAGGGTTTAACTTGCAGGAGGTCCTGACAAAGGGGTGAGGAGAAGAATGCTGAATGGTGCAGGATGTGAAGGTCCATTTTGAACTCCAGAAAATACCAGTGAAGAAACTAAACTTCGTTTTCAGACAGGAGACTGTTTGTGAAAATCTTTCCGCACACCTCACTCAAATCTCCACTTTGTCTGCACACGCAGAACCTGACCTTGTCTAAAAAAGCCTGGTGCTGTAAAATCTAAGAACAGATACAAACTCAGTAAGAAGCTACAGTACACACTGTAGCATCAGCTGTGTAAAGAATCCCAGCAACTGGGAAGGATTCTGCTGTGAATTCAACGTGAGCAGTGGGCACGGGAACTTCAAGGAACTTAGTGACTTCAGTGAACACAGGAACTTCAGCACCTGCAGTGCCTGCTGTGGTTGAGTCCTTCAAGATACATGTAAAAACTAAAATGAAAAATTGTCTTCCTTAATTTGAACCATCTAGATTGTTACTTCACCTATTTAGATGGATCTGGATATGCACACAGTTTTCTGGCCCTTTCAATGCTGTGATTAGGTCTGATTTTTTTTTTTTTTCGTGACTTCCTAACCTCTTGTAGAGAAGTCAAACTATCCTACAGCCTTTGGTGAAACTCAAAAACCCTCTGGTATTTTACCACTCACTTAATGCTGTTACTGCCTGCATACATTGGGGTCCATTTCGGTGCATCCTCAAAATACAGAGCCAAAATATTTGCTGTCCAAAGGCTTTAGCTTGACTTGGATGGTGTCAGTAGGTTGACAGATCCCTCAGTAGTTGAAGTTAAAGTCAGAAGCCAAGTGGAGAGTTTTGTACCCAACTTGAGTCACCTAAAAGCTGATCTTGATCCCTGTGATGTGGTTGGCTGTGTGAGTGGTGCTGCCATTGGAGCTCGAGCTGCATACAGGGATTAACACTGGAAAAATAAAGGAGGGAGTGAAACCTTCCAGCCTTGGCTGTGGGGAGCAGCAGCCACTACAAGCAGGAGGTCGTGTCCCACTGTAGGATGGCTGGATAAAAACAGCACCCCTGTGTTTGTGGCAGGTTCTAGGACTCTTGTGATTGGTTTTTTTTAACCTCAGGAATGTTAAATGTCATTTGGTAACTTGCTCTGGGAGGTGATAGTAGGACTGCAAGCATTTTCTGAGGGTGGCATGGGCTGTAGAGGTTTATTAATAGGATGTAAAACAATTATTTGTTTGTGTGCTTCCCCCCCTCAGGAATCTTTTTCTTTTTTGTTTTCTAAATAACACAAGACATCCTTGGCAGCAGAATCCCCACAGTTGTTAATGTCAGATTGTTATCAGTTCTGGCAGTGATTGTTTTCTAATAATAAGTATGTTTTTCCCTTGCTGCCCATGTAAGAGTGACAGTTTGCTGCAACTCAAAGCAAGATGAAAAAGAAATTCAGCACTTGCCACTTACATCCCTGAAAGCAAATGATCTACTTAGTGCAGATCCTTTTCTATTATTTATCTGCCTTTTAGTTATCTAAGAAATGGATTTCCAAGAAGCAGATGAGAGGCAGGGTTGGAATTCCTTTGCTCTTTAGCTCCTGTTTAGGTCCTGTTCATGTTTGGGCTTCATTGATAACTCCCCTCCACTCCCAAGAGAAGAGCTGCTGAAACTCTTTTCAGTTCTGGTCTTATTGGTAAGGTTTGTGGAGATGTTTTAATTTAATGATCTTGGCAACAGCCTGGGCCAGCGATCAGTATCTGCTCTGGGGTGGGAGGCCCACTATGGAAATCTCCTGGTGAGCCAGGTGTTGCTGTGGTTTTGTTCTGGCTGGGATTCATCCCTGGGGCTGCCCAGCAGACCCAGACAAAGCAAATCCTCCTCCAGGAAGGTGTAGCAGAGGCTCAGACAGGGCCGTGTTCCTGCCATTTCCCTCTGCTGCTGCTGCAGTGCTGTGTTCTCTGCTTGGTCACTTGGGCTGAGCTGCCCAGGGAGCTGGAGAAGGGATTCTCCTGGAGCCTGCAGCCATGTGGCAGGGACTGTGCAGCAGCTGTGGGGATCCCAAAGCAGCCCATGGCCCTTTCCCTGCTCCAGCCCATTCCCAAGGCAGAGCTTTCCAATGGCTGTGCAGTGCCCATGTCCCCTGGGAGCCCCAGCTGCCACCTCCCTTGGAACGGGGATGGGCAAGGGCATGGGGATGATGGGGATGGGCATGGGGATGATGGGGATGGGCATGGGGATGATGGGGATGGGCATGGGGATGGGCACGGAGCCAGCCTGATCCCGGGGCAGGAGTGACAGCCTGGGCTGTCTGGGCAGAGGGGACAGGGCAGTGCTCAGAGCTCCCCTCCTCTGTTATGGCAACAACACAACAGCGGCAGGGGCTGATGCCCAAACACAAGGCCACCTCTTTCAGAAAGGGATTAAGTAGCTGAAAGCTCTTTTTTAGCCTGAAAGTGATACTGTGTCAGACATAACCCTTCTGGACTGTTTCTTCCTGGGGATTATTTTGGAAAAGCTCTGTGGCCCTGGGTCAGTGAGCACCCCTTGATGCTGGGTGTATCAGCCACCACTGAGAGCATTAAGAGAGCACAAGCTGCTGTGAGTTATTTTTTGCCTTATCATCATCTTCATTTTAAGATTACTGACAAGATCCTCTTGTCTTCTCTATGTGATATTCTTAGCTGGAAGATTAACTGATGTTCAATTTCTAGAGTGATTTTAGTCTTATTAGCGAGAACATTTGGCAGTGTGTACTTTGTTTTAATTTAGTTGGCTGTATTGGAATTTAAAGTCTAGAAGACAGCATGTTCTTCTGTTTTTAAAAAAAGTGAAATCCATTTAGTAAGAGTAATTTTATTTTTTTAGTGTGGGACAGGAGTTGTTTAGCACAGAGGAGGCTGTACATGGTAGCCCAGCCCCGACTCCCAGACTTAATGATGCCTGACTGCAGATTGATGTGGGAAAAGGCTGGCATCAAGAATCCCTTGAAAATTAAATTTCAAGACAATAGCACAGGTGGAGAAAGTATATTTCTCTTACTCAGTTTTTCTTTGCTGTTTTTTGTGTATCAGATATTGCAACCGATAATCATTGCACTTATTTGGGTGAAATACTCCTCTCTGAATAACTTTTATTCAATGAGCTGCTCTGTTGTCATTCCTGATATGCAAAATTGGAGTTCTGGAATGGACACCCAGGATTATTTTGGGAACAGGAAGATTAAAAACTTTCTTCACCCTTTTCCCCAAGCCCTTTGACTTGTGCTGAGCTCTCACCCTTGTGTTGCTGCTGCAAACAGTGGTGCTTTTTCTTGTGAGTAACTATTTAATCCATACTCACACATGGGGCTGGGGGATCCTTTGGAGCTGTACCTTGGGTGGATACATTGAACACCTGGAATGTAAAGAATCAGGATGGGAAGTGGACCCTGTCCTCACACTGTGGTGTGTGAGAGGGGATGTTTTGAAAGTAATTTTTTGTATTTTAATGATTGAACTCAATGATCTTAGAGGTCTTTTCCAACCTTACTGATTCTGTGACTCAAAGGTGGCATGCCAGGAGCTTGGATAAACGTGGAGCTGAGCATTTATTATCCTTAAGTATTTACTGGTATTTTTTAAAGCTGATGTCTCCTGGCTGTAGCAGCTGGTTCAAATCCAGGTGTGGGTAAGGTGCCCCTGCAGTTTCGAACAGGTAAATGGAAAAACCCTGCAGGGGTTTAGCCACTGAGGGTGGCACTGACACACATTTACACCATCCATTCACCACGGCACAGCTACTTCATTTCTTCCTTTTGTGCCTTGATGGTTACTTAAGCAGCATAAAGTTCGTTCACAGTATTATTGCATATGGTTTTGAAGAGTGACTTTTTACTGTGGAAATCTGTAGAATGCAGAGATAATGTTACCTGCCAAGTGTGTGGCCCTGGAAGGAGCTGGTGCTTCGACTGCCTCAGGTTCCATCTCCTGCATCATTAGCAGAGCTCAACAACAGCTCTTGTCTGCTCTTAGAGAGGCCCTTACCACTACTAAGAGAAGCTGAATTACCATGGAGTGGTAATAAGATGCAGCATTACTGCCTTTCATGATTTTATCTGAAGCCTCATCATCTTTTTTTTGTTGTTATCTTAGATCCTGAAGTAATAGCATTATGTGAAAGGCATTCCCTTTCATGAGGCTAAAAACTGCAATGCAAATAAAGAAAGCCCTGAATACACATCCTCTGGTTCTTAAAGCAGGTTCCTAAGAGGGGGCATTGACTTGTGGTGGGTTTTATACTTGAGACTGAAAACACTACAAATTTTTGTCAAGCTGTAAAAGCAGTGAAGGATCTCCTCATTGTGACCTTGCAGTGCCTGAAGGGAGCCTGCAGGAAAGATGGAGAGAGTTTAATTACAAGGGCCTGGAGAGACAGGATAAAGGGAAATGGCTTCAAACACAGAGAGAGTGGGCTTAGGTTGGTTGGATATAGGAATAAATTCTTCCCTGTGAGGATGAGGAGGCCCTGGCACAGGGTGCCCAGAGAAGCTGTGGCTGCCCCTGGATACCTGGAAGTGCCCAAGGCCAGGCTGGACACTGGGGCTGGGAGCAGCCTGGGACAGTGGAAGGTGTCTCTGCCCATGGCAGGTTGGGATAAGATGGTCTTTGAGGTCCCTTCCAACCCAAATTATCTGGGATTCTGTGATCTCACCTAGGCAGAGATTTACACCTCGTGCATATTTGCCATGAGTCGAGTCCTCGTGTCATCCTCTGTGTCCTGTCCATGTGTCCCATGTCTGGGACTGTGCCTGTGTTGCTGCTGTGGCCACAACTGATTTGTTCCTTCTCCTAAGGCCTGGTCTCTCCCTGGGATCCCTCACCAGTGTCACCAGGGGGTGACAGCTCCAGACACGCTGTGTCTGTGCCATGGAAATATTTCCAGGCACCTGTGTATGCTGCATGTGCTCTGACAGGCTTTAGGAGTGTTTTCCTGGGCTGTGTGTCAGTGCTTGGTCCTGGGGAGCGAGGGAGGTGGATCTGCCCTGGATCCTGGGCAGGGCAGTGGGATTGCAGAGCTCCCTGCCAGGGCTCAGATCCTGGGCAGGGCAGTGGGATTGCAGAGCTCCCTGCCAGGGCTCAGGATCCTGGGCAGGGCAAGGGGGATTGCAGTGCTCCCTGCCAGGGCTCAGGATCCTGGGCAGGGGGATTGCAGTGCTCCCTGCTAGGGCTCAGGATCCTGGGCAGGGCAGGGGGATTGCAGAGCTCCCTGCCAGGGCTCAGGATCCTGGGCAGGGCAGTGGGATTGCAGTGCTCCCTGCCAGGGCTCAGATCCTGGGCAGGGCACTGGGATTGCAGAGCTCCCTGCCAGGGCTCAGAGCCCTCCCTCCTGCTCCAGCCTGCAGAGAGACACCCCACACTGCAGCAGGGGCAGGGATTGCTCCTTCCTCCCCTTTGTCCTCCATGGGTCAATATGGATTATCCATTGCAGCAGCTGCTTTGGGAAGAAAGAATGTTGGGATGAAGTAATCAAATCCTGTCAGGGATTGCACCACGTTGGTAGTAAATCCACTGAACAAACATAGTGGAAGATTTTAACAGGACTGTTGTGCAGAACCCCCTGCACTTTCCCCCTCTACACCCACAGTGATGCTGCCAGAAACAGCTGCAGCTGCTCCCACTGCTGTTCAGTGTGAGCTGTATCTCCTGGTAAATCCGGAGTAACCACACAAATCATTCCCGTGAAGGTTTCGGTTGCTTTGGCAGCTGAGTTGGCAGTGTTGAAATGAAAGGGCTGCCTGGAGCACCCCGTGTTTTCAGAGCATCCCTGTGAAATGCTTCCACTTGTTTCAGGGAATCTTAACAGCCTTTGAACAAAAGCAATTCTTTTTTTCTTTGTGGTTTCTTTAGATAATTTCGAGCTCCAGCATAACTGCTCTCGTCCAGTGTCTTCTGGGCAAAGGTAGTTACAGAATTGTGGTGGAGCACGTTGGTTTGTAACTGGTGGAAAGATTTGGCTTTGCAGCACTGTGTGGATCTGACCTGGGATGCAGCAAGATCCCAGAGAATGCTGCTGTTCTTCATCAGGAGTCTGTGGGCAGGGAGATGACAAACTCAATTACAAAAGCACAATTATTTGGGTTATTCGAGATGAGAAAAAACAGCCCTGAGCAGCAGAGTGAGATCTGCAGGCCACTGACAGCCCCAGCAGCAGCAGAGGAGACCCAGCTTTAGCACCAGCGAGATGGAGCTACTGGAAGAGTGAACTATCCATGAACAGCCCCAGCCTCTGAATGCACTGGGATGATTCAGGGGAATGACCTGTGGGCTGCTCAGTAGATATTTTAGTTCAGTGCCCTGAAACTGTTCAAACAGATGTAAATAATTAAAGGCCGAATAAAATCTTAGAGCCTGGGATAGACACCAGAGCTGTTGTTCAGAGCAGCTGCTCAAGGCAAGCTCTGAGGAACAGGCTGTGCTCCTTGGGCTCCCAAAAGCAGCTGAAGTCAGGGTTTGTAGGTGGCCAGGGGGATGCTCACACCTGGGGAAGGGCACGGTGTGAGCACAGGGCTGGGACTGCCTTGGAGGAAATAGTGAGGACATCAGAGTTACCAGGATTAATGCAGAAATAACTGCTGAAGGAATCACAGAATGGGCTGCCTGGAGAAGCTGTGGCTGCCCCTGGATCCCTGGCAGTGCCCAAGGCCAGGATGGACAGAGCCTGGAGCAGCCTGGGACAGTGGGAGGTGTCCCTGCCCATGGCAGGGGTAGCACTGGATGGGCTTTGAGGTCTCTTGCAATCCAACCCAGCCCACTCTGGGATTCTGTGATCTCCTCCTCACCAATAGCTCTGTGGCCCAGTCTTGATTTTGCTGTGCTCTGTCTCTGTGGAACACCACAATAACCCCATTTCCAAGCATTTCATTTTTTTTCCTGAGGTTTTTTTTTTGTGCAACAAAGAGAGGCTTTTGGTCGGTACTTTGCAGAACCATTTAAGGTTGTTTGTTTTTAATCTGTTGTGTGATTAAAATAGATTAATGTTGTAGTAACATAAAAACCCTCAGGGGGTTTTGTTCTCTTTGTAAATATTCTCTAGGATCTCTTCTGTCTTCTAAACTGTGTGTAGGGAGAGTGTTTAATGGGACCTGGGGAGAAAAGAGATGCATCTTAAACTTAATATAAGAATTTAATTTTTAATAAGTTTCATTTGGGGTTAGAGTATTCATATTGGAGTGGAAATTAAAGTGTCTAGATGCTTTGTGTGTAAGCTGTTAGAAAATCTTTAAAGAGACATTCAGGGAAAAATCTTCCTTTCCTTTTTTATTTGACCTTAAAAATACAAAATTAGAGAAGCCAGTGCTTGATGCCATGCAGTGATATTTAACCTGGTTTGGCAAACGTTGCTTTGAGATGTCTTCAGGTGATACAGGGAGGGTTTGTGTGACCTGCCCTCCTCCAGCACATCCTGCTGGTCCCTGTGATCCAGGGGTGGATCTCTGCAAGGCTGTGCTGTCCATGGGGTGCTGGGCTGGAGTCGAGTCCCTTGCAGAGTTTGTGGCTGTGTGGAGCACAGGAGAGGTGACCCAAGCTGGATGTGCCACTCTGGGTTTCACTGGGGTGCCTGTGGTCTCTGCAAGCTTGTGGGTGAGAAGGGTGAAAAGATCAGCTGTTTCATAAATGTGCTCTGGTCTTTGGCTGGGAGCAAAGGCTTTGCTGTTTTATTCAAGCTTAGGGAGGTTTTTACTTTCTGTTGAGTAAGAGCAGCTTTAATCCTGGCAGCCTGGAAAGGGGGGGCTGCAGGCAGGTCCTGGTGTGCTTCTGTCACACCTGAGAGGGAAATGTCTCCTGTCCAGCCCCAGCACCCTGGGGAGCTCCTGCACGTTTGGCTGTCACTTCCATCCATGGAAGAGGTGCTGGTTTGGGATGCTCCCTCTCTCCTGTGCAGCCTCCCCTCTGCAGAGCTGGCTCTGGTGGTCACGGGCTGCCACAAAGGGCCCCAGCACGTGGGCTGGATTCCTTACCCTGGGCTCCTGTGGCTCAATCATGAGCTGAGTTGATTTCTCTGCAGCTGGTGACTTGCACAAGTGTGTCACAAGTCCTTCTGGAGCAGGGGGATGCCACTCATCAAATTCCAGCCCCTGGCCCTGCTGCAGGCACATCCCCAGGTCCAGGATTAGTTTAATACCTCAGCTTTATCTTGGCATTGTGGGCTGCTGTCTGTCTTCACAGGGAGGCATCACACTGTCCTCAGGCTCTTCTGTAAGATTAAGAGCTTCCCATGGCATCATGACAAGGAGGAAATTTAAGAAACAAGAGTGTTTAAGTTAGAGCTAATCTGGTCTTTGTGAAGGAGGGAGGATTAGGCTGGTACCTTCTCCCTGCTGGGCAGGTTTGTGCCACCATGGCACTGAGGAAGAAACTCTGTGCAGAAGGAGCTCCAGTCTGATGGTGTGTGAGCTGGGAGGAGGAAGAAGAAGGATTTTGAGTCCAGGACTGAGTTGTGAAGTGGCCAGAGATCTGTTCTGTCATTAAAGAAGAGGAGAGGGAATGGATGGAGTCGTGTGGGAGAGGAAGGGGCACACACTGGGCTTTGCTGCAGTCACTTGTGAGTCCCCAGCACAGACAGTGCCAGCAGAGTCCTCCCTCACAGGGAGCCACAGGAGAGCTGCAGAGGGACTGGGGACAAGGGATGGAGGGACAGGACTCAGGGAATGGCTTCCACTGCCCAAGGGCAGGGATGGATGGGTTATTGGGAAGGAATTGTTCCCTGGGAGGGTGGGCAGGCCCTGGCACAGGGTGCCCAGAGAAGCTGTGGCTGCCCCTGGATCCCTGGCAGTGCCCAAGGCCAGGCTGGACACTGGGGCTTGGAGCAGCCTGGGACAGTGGGAGGTGTCCCTGCCATGGCAGGGGTGGCACTGGGTGGGCTTTAAGGTCCCTTCCGACCCAAACCATTCTGGGATTCTGTGATCTTCTCCTGTACTTATTCCTGAGCCACAGACTTTTGTGTCTCCTAAAACCTTCTTGTTTATCTCTAAACTCACTTTGTGTCTCAAGTTCATTTTTCAGCCTTGTTTGAAGAAGAATAACTTAGAGAAAACACTTCATGTATTCATCGTGGCACCTCCTCACCCCTCCCAAGGATGAGCTGCTAAACATTTTCAGCAGTTTCCAGTAAAACTGGTGGTAGCTGGTAAACGTTAAACAGGATTTTTTTTTCCCCTTCTAGTCAGAAACAAACTTTAGGAAGCCCCAAGTTAGTGCTGGAGAACTTCCAACGCAAATGTCAGGCTTGGCATCTCCTGGGAGCAGGAGGGGTTGGATCCTCCAGAGGTGGAGGGTGAGGAGCAGGTGTGGGTCCTGACCTGCAGCCACAACCATTTGCATGTGCTGCCCTCCCTCCTTCCTCCAGAATCCATTCCACAGCCTTGCCTTGATGATAATTAAAATAAATCCTCCCCACAGGGCCCATGGCCACAGCTGTGTGTGCGTGTACCTGTGCACAGGTGTGCAGGTATGTGCACACACGTGTGGGATAAATGTGTCTCACACTGGGCTGAGCTGTTGAATTGAGCTCACAATATTTTCTTTCTAAGTCTTCATGGGCCCACGTGATTTTCTGTGGTTTCATATTGATTTTCTGTGTTTTTATATTGATTTTTTTGTGCTTTTATATTGTTTTCTTGTGTATTTATAATTTTTTTTGGTGTATTTGCTTTGTTGCACTGGAGATCAGTACAGTTTCAGCCTTCTGCATGTTATGTAAGGATTATATATGATTTTATGTATTAATGGTTATCAGGGCCCCATGGAGAACCAGGAACATGAGCTCAGGACATGATTATTGAATGCTCATGGCTGTCAGCTTCACAGGAAAGGGAAAAAACCCAGCGAGGTACTTCTCAAACATCTCAAACACAACAGGGAGTAGTGCAAGGAAATAAATTATTATATCTTACATTTACTTACTCAAATGCTTTCTTTGAACCACAGTGAGGAGTGCTGGCATTCTGCCAAGCTTCAATTTCACCTTTCTTTTTTTTAATCCTTATTATTATTCTCATGAAACGAATACAGAGAGGCCTTAAGCAAAAGCTGATCCTTGTTTTACATCAGCCCCTGCCCTGGAAAGCTCATCTTCTAAATCCTTGGAAAAGGAAACAGGGCCAAGCACTGACCTAACTGTGTCTTGAGGGAGCTGGAGCAGAACTTTAATCTTCTAGTCTAGTGCCCTGTCCCTGAATCACGGTGATTTTCCATAGTTCACATCATTTTCTCCATATATTTGAAGATGTTGCAAGATGAGTTTGCCCAATACATCCTCAAGGGTTATTGCTAAAAGCTCCTCATAGCCTTGCAAGAAGGATGTGCTTGGGCATATCTATTACCTATTAAACCTGGCAAAATAATGGAGCTCTCCCATGTCATAACAAATCACCCCCATGCCAAAATAGCTGCAAACATTCTCTAACACTTAATGAGCTCTTGCTGGTTCACAGGGGTCCAAACAAGTTGTTATTGTGGCTGTTAGAGAGTGCAGAATTATATTATAGAAACAGTCTCATAAAAAGACAAGATGAGGTGTCAGGGAAGCCAATCCCACACTGCAGGGGGGTCTGTGGGGCACACACAGGCACTTCTTTTCCATGGTAATGCAGTTTATAGATCTGTAATCTTCTGTAATTCTGGTATGATTAAACAGAAGGTGTCTTTCTTCCTGAAGTTCCTTCAAGCTGTAAGAGAGGACAAAATAGACAGAGGGAAATATTTCATATTTGCATTATGCATAAAGCAGCCCTGGATCCCAAAAATGAAGCAAAAGGGGGAATTTGGGGAGCTGAAGTCCACTTTGACTTTCAAGAGCTTCTCTCAAAGAAGCTTCCACACACCATCATAAAAACGTCAGTGTGAAATATCCGAGCGAGAGCAAATTGAACAATCTGGTGTTTCTAGTGCCTTCATCTGGAGCCTCATGCCTGCAAGGGTGTGCAAAAGTCAATAACTGGAATTGGAGGTTATTGATTATTTCACTGGGCTGCTGTTGAAACATCATATGTGCTTGATTTGGTCTTCAAGCACCCGGTAAACGCTTGGGTTTAGTTTTACCTCCCTTTGTGAAAAGAATTGAAAATACTATAAAACTGAAAGTGTCTGGAGTTTTTCTTCACAATTTTAAAGTATTTTCCTTAAACTTAAATAAATGTTATTTGTCAAGGTTCCCCTCGCTCCAGGATGGATATTTCATGCCACAGGTGGGGGTTATTCATAATTTATAAGGAATTGAACTTTCTGTTGGACGCTGCCACCTGCAGCCCCATGGATTTTAGGATGTTTGGACCAGACCTGTCTCCTCCTGCCTCTGCTCCTTGGAAACCAAAACAGTTATGGAAATGGCCTTTTTTCCCTACTTTTAAGATGAAAGAGGGCAGGGATGGATGGGATATTGGGCAGGAATTGTTCCCTGTGAGGGTGGCAGGCCCTGGCACAGGGTGCCCAGAGAAGCTGTGGCTGCCCCTGGATCCCTGGCAGTGCCCAAGGCCAGGCTGGACACTGGGGCTTGGAGCAGCCTGGGACAGTGGAAGGTGTCCCTGCCATGGCAGGGGTGGCACTGGATGGGCTCTGAGGGCCCTTCCACCCAAACCATTCCATGATCCTGTGACCCAGAGTGCTGAGCACTGAGCTGAGCACTGAGAGAGGAGTCAGGCTGCTCCTGGGAGTGTGGGAGCACAGACACCAACCCCCTGTGCCCCAGCTCTGCAAACCCCCCCTCTGAGGCCCTGATGAGCCCTGGGAGCTCAGCACAGGCTCCAGTGCTCCCTTGCAGGGATGTGTGCTCTGACAAAAGGGCTTGGAAAGGATCGACAGAGAGGGGAAAAATAAAATAAAATGTGAGTTGTTCAGCTGTTGAGGTAAAAATGAAAGTTGAGCAATAAAACCTTTCTTAATGGCTCACCTGTGCTAGGTAGGAGAGGTTGAGGTGTTCCATTCCAGGCTGGCTCTGCAGAGCACTGAGCCAGAGGAGGGGCTGTGGAATGGCTGTGGAATTTTCTTCTTCTCTCTCCACACCAGTTTTCCAGACAAAGTGGGAATTCCTAGTGTGCAGTTTTGCAGCATTCAGGGTGCTCATTCCTTGCTGGAAAGGTTTGGAGCACAGGCTCTGCTGGCACTTGGCTGTGGGAACCTGAGCATCCCCATGCCCAGGAAAGGCTGAGGCAGCTGGGGCTGCTCAGCCTCAAGAGGAGCCCCAGCTGAGAGGGGCACTCAGCCCTGGCTGTCCCTGTGTGCAGGGAGGGGCAGAGCAGGGCCCAGGCTCTGCTCCGGGGCCCAGCAGTGGCACCAGAGCCACGGGCAGGGACTGAGCCCAGCAATTCCCCCTGCACAGGAGGCACAACTTCTGCCCTGGGCAGTGCCCAGCCCTGAACAGGCTGCCCAGGGAGGGGCTGGAGTCTCCCTCAGCGGGGATATTGCAGAGCCCTCTGGACACAATCCTGTGCCCTGTGCTCTGGGATGGCCCTGCCTGAGCAGGGAGGTGGCACCAGGGGCCCTCTGTGGTCCCCTCCAGCCTGGGACTCTGGGATCCACTGGCACGATGTGCAGTCCTGGCCTGGGGAGAGTGGTCACCACCACCCCCAGCAGCAAGACAGGCAGTGACCCAGCCTGGGGCTGGAGCTCCAGCCAGCAGGGAGGTTTGGTGGCACCTTTGGTGGCCTGACAGGAAGATCCTGAGGTCCATCCCCGAGCGCCGCTGCAGCAGCTGGTGCCTGTGAGCCCAGGTGTCTGTGTCACATTAATCCCCACATCAAATAATCAGCAGCTGCCTAATCAGGGGGTGACTCCCTTCACATCCAGTTAAATATGTGCATAACTCGAGGGAGGCTCTGACTCTGAGCCTTGGTGGTGGTTCAGGACCTGCAGCGGGTGCTGCTGCACAGGGTGAGGCACAGGGACAGCTTTCCAGGCATTTCTCCAGCAGCAGAACTGTGGGAAACAAGCTTGGCCTGGTCAGGCAAAAGCTGCTTTTAGAAAAAATAGGAGGGAAGAGGTTACTTTGAATTCCAGCTGTTTCCCCAGACCAGCCCCACATCAGGAAAGGGCATGTTCGAGGGTGGGGGCCTCAAGCACTGGTCCACAGCACCACTGTTCAACGGGGTTTTTAAAATTTTTGATGTAAAAGAAATTTTATGAAGTTAACTTGAAATATTCTGGTGAATTTGTGGTGTGGGAATGAGGAGATGAGGTTCTTATCTCCTGCCTAACACATTCCAAGGAAGGTTCAGGTAGGATATTAGGAAAAAATTTCTTCACTGAAAGAGTGGTTTAACACTGGCAGAGGCTGCCCAGGGCAGTGGTGGATTCCCCACCCCTGGAAGGGTTCAAAAAACAAGAGGATGTAGCACTTTGTGGTGTGGTTTAGTGGGTATGGGAGTCAAAGGTTGGACTTGATGATCTCCGGAGGCCTTTTCCAACTTTAATGGTTCAGTGATTCTATAAAAGGAAGAAAAGAAAATTGTAAGTTGAGTTGTAGAGCTCCCTGGTGGAAGGCAATGTTAAGGTAAAGAGCTTAGAGGCTTCAGAGGATTATTAGATGTTTACAGAAATAATAAAAAAGTTATCACAGTTCTGCCAGGTGGGATATCAGTGTGGCAGATGAAGAAGCCCTCAAGGTTCCCTACATGAAGCAGCCTCTTGCTGGGAGAGCTTGGAGAGGTTTCCTTGTGTGTGGGTCGTGGCTGAGTGAGAGGCTCCCATTGTCCCACTGCATCTGCAGTGGGAGGAGTGAGGACCAAACCCCAGATGGAATGGAGCACGGATGTTCTGCACCACTCTTGAGCCCTGATTTCTGCTCAGATGTGCTGGGTTTTGCTGTACTGACACTCACACGGTGCGTTCTGCAGAGACAGCATGAACATGAAGCTGTGTTTGTTTATTAAACACTGGTGGTCAATGGTACAAATTGTTTATCTGTGTAAAGAGCCTCTGCTGTCAGTGCTGGGAGCAGCTGCTGCCAGCGTGGGGCTGGCCAGGGTGAGCCCCCCAAGTCCTTCCCAGTGCTGAGGGTGCAGTGGGGCCCTGGGGCCAGGCAGGGATGAGCCACACACCCCAAATATCCCCACTGACAGCTGAGCAAACTGCAGAGCTCCCAGCTGAGGATGATGATATTGGCTGTGAGGATTAGCACAGCAGGTAGCTGTGCTGGCACAGGGCAGGGTTTGGGCTCAGGGATAAGTACACATTCTTTTATTATTGCAGCTAATGGGAATCTGCCAGGCTTTGAGGCACAGAAAGGCTCTCTGGCCACCTGTGAGCTAATCACAAAGATTTGCCTCATTCTGTATTTCAGCTCACTTGGAGCCCCTAATCTAATTTCCAAACAGAGATGAGAAGAGTGCACAATTCATTTTCTACTTTACATGGCTGTGCTGGTAAACTTTTAATCCTTTTAGAATTACAGTTCCCTGTCACATGGAGGCAACACCACACAGTCCTGTGCGTGAGGCTGGAGGTTTTGAATGCACCATTGCTGGATAATAATTAGCCTCAGCAGCAAGGCACAACATGAATCAAAATTAAAGTGAGGAGCACAGGACATGTTTCAAATGCTGTTATGAATCATACAGAGGTTAATGATTTCAGTTTGGATAGAAAATCCCCACGTTGGGGCTGTCCTCAGCCTCTGCTGTCACACCCCGATGTTGGTGTGCTCTCTGCTTGTGGGACACTGCTGTGCCACTCCTGTGTCCTGCCAGCTCATTAACCAGAGACGGTGTGTGGCACATCTGACTTTAATCTGCTCTTCACTGCTCGCCGTTTATTGTGGATATTCAGATGGTGAGTGAGGCTCTGGGCTGAGCTGAGCTGAGCTGGAGGTGCTGTGTGTGCTGTGAGCCCGCTGTTCATTCCTGCTGGTGAGTTCAGGATGTGCTCAGCCTCTCAGGCAGCTTCTCCTTCATAACAAACCCCCCTGACCTGCTGCTCTGCTGCTTTCACTATGGACAGGTCAGCTGGTGTGTCCTGAAGGTGAGCAGGGCTCGTGGCGAGGTGCAAAGGCACTTTCAGAGGGTCTTTTGAGTGATCTGTGTAGGCAGGGCACAGGTGATCCACAACTCTGGGATGAAACACTTCAGTTGGGGCTTCCCTGAACACAACATCTGCCTCAGTAGTGAAGAGTGGCTC
Source organism: Eopsaltria australis (assembly GCA_034509425.1). NCBI lineage: Eukaryota > Metazoa > Chordata > Aves > Passeriformes > Petroicidae > Eopsaltria > Eopsaltria australis. Next base: position 427,319 of record JAVTVJ010000952.1, read on the forward strand.
CCGAGGACCTTCACACGGACTTTGTACCTTTGCTTGAATTTTGCTTTCAGGTGCCAAGAAATCCAGACAATTTGCAAAGAGCTGGGTGTTACTGGACACGTCTAATTAACACATTTAATGTGACACTTCGTTGACCAGAAACAATGAAATCTCATTTCTGCACTTGCTGCTACAACTCAGACCAGAAGAATTCTTCCTGGGCAGTTGGAGCAGGTGGATGGATAAGCCCTGACACAGCTGCTCAGGGCAGGGGTGGAGTCAGCAGCCCTGGAGGGAGTTAAGAGACGTGGAGATCTGGCATGTGGGGACATGGGTTAGTGGTGGCTTTGGCAGTGCTGCACTCAATGATCTTAGAGAGCTTTTCCAACTCTAGTGACTCTGTGATTCTCTAATATCAATCTTTGTGTCTCCAGCATTGGAAACACAAGCATGAGAGCAGTGTGAAGTGATCCTGATGGGGGAGCTGGGATGTGGAAGCTCAGCAGAGTTTCCTTGTAGACACCAGTGAGCTGAAATAGTTGTAATTAAAAATGGGAATCCTCATGGTCATGCTGAGCTTCATCTTACTGTTAGCAAGGGTTTCTGAACTCCCTGCTTATATTGGCATCATGCCTTTAAAATCAGAAAATCTTTGTCTGTAAAGAACAAATTCACCAAGGAGCCAGGGCTGTGTGGCTGGTGAGCTGGGGGTGTGACACCTCTCAGGGGGAGGAGATGTGTTGTTTTGCTCTATAAACATGTCACACACATCTTTGTGCTCCTTGGTGTATTAAACTGAGCTGTCAGGTTACATTCGATCAGTGTTCATAGGGTTACACCTTTCAAGCTGCTTTTGAAAGCTGGTTTTGTTCAAGCTCATTCAAGTAATCCTGTCACACACAAGTGGGGTGAGCAGGTGTCGTGGGCATTTGGGGAATATTGTGGACCTGTAGCCTAGGCAGATCAATAGTAAGGAGGGGGGGGGGATGGATAAACTCAAGATATTTTCCTCCACTTGCCCTGTGATGAGGTTAACCCTGTGATGAGCCTTTTGATAATTGGAGAAAATAATCCAACCTTGCTGTGTTTTCTGGTTTTAATTGATTATTGTCTTGTACTGTCACCTCATTTACTCTGAGCGGGTCTGAAATGCTCTCCCACCCTTGTGCTCTGCCCACTGAAGGGTCACAGGGTGTTCCTGTGACAGCCAAAAGAGGAGAAGGCAAGGCAGAGAGGGGCTTTGGACAAGGGATGGAGGGACAGGACACAGGGAATGGCTTCCCACTGCCACAGGGCAGGGTCAGATGGGATACTGGGGAGAAATTCCACCCTGTGAGGGTGGGGAGGCCCTGGCACAGGGTGCCCAGAGAAGCTGTGGCTGCCCCTGGATCCCTGGCAGTGCCCAAGGCCAGGCTGGACACTGGGGCTGGGAGCAGCCTGGGACAGTGGAAGGTGTCCCTGCCATGGCAGGGGTGGCACTGGGTGGGCTTTAAGGTCCATTCCAACCCAAGTCATTCTGGGATTCTGTAACTCTTGAGATTTAGGTACATAACAAGTCTCTAGTTGTTACCACAGTTGCAGAGAGTCCTGGCAGAAACTCTCAGGTGTTTGGGTCTAAGGCAGTCTTTGAGCAGAGATCAGGAGCAGAGCTCATGGGTGGCCAGGTGGGTTTTGTGCCCCAGCTCCAAGGTTTGTGCACCAGTTTGGAAAAAGCCTTGTACTGGAGGGGTGGGAAGCACAGCCTGACCTCACAAGGGCTTTCTGTGTTCCTCTGCATCTGGGTGTGCTTAGAGGTATTGTCATGACAAGATGTAGATGTCTTTGATTAAAATGCAGAATTAAAACAGGAAGGTGAAACTCTTTGATCACAGACCCATTATTAGTAAAGACTATTCCCCAGTGACTTTGTCAGCATCACTTCCCACCTGGGAAGTTTTCCAGCCCATTTGGGAGCCCTTTCAGTCACCTCTCAGGAACTGGCTGTGGAATACTTTGGGGCTGTGTCATTTATTGATTCCCAGCTGGATGGGTTAGGAAGTCAAGAGATTTTATTGGAAATAAACCTTTGTCTGTGTGTGTTGAAGCAGGATTGAGTTCTTGCAGGGTCTGTGAGGGTGTTATAGCTGTCTGCAGCTCCTTCCTCCTAACTAAAGTGCCAGGATTCCTGACAGACAGGGGTGTTTGGATATTGCCTTCTTCACTTCCCTCTAGAAAGCTTTGCCCCATTCCTTTGTACTAAATCAAGAGGTGCTTTTTTTAAAAAAGTGAAATAAGTGCTGTCAAATGCTCCCAGTGTACAGCTACAGGAGTTACATTTATGGAGTATGTTCTGTTTAACAGCTGGATGAAATAAATCGTTTCACGTGCAGTATTGGAGGACTCTGCACTCTCAAATCAGGGCCCGAAGCAGCTCAGTGACTGAAGAATTGTCAACATCTTGTGCAATCCCACTAAGTGCTTCTTTTCATTGATCTGCAACTTCATTGTTGGCAATTAAATCCCTTTCAGCGCAGAGGATAAACATTTTTAACAGGAGGTAGCAAAATCTTTTGTCCTGAATGATTTTCTTGTGTGTTTTATAATTAAATACAAAGTGTGTCAGCAGCCTTGCTGTTCACTTGTGCTAAATACCTGCTCACTGTGGAGTAATTGCTATCAGCAGATGACAGAGCTGCAAGGAGCTGTGCTTCCGAAGGCATGTCCTTCATTTGCATAATCAAATGCTTTGTTAGTGTCCTTGGAAATTAGGATGAAAGATGACTGTGTGCTAAAAATGAGGAATTGTTTTTAGCAACTTGTGTGTATCCAGTCCAACAGCTGAGCTGCTCTGGGGGCTGTTTGATGTGTGCTGGCTGCTGCAGCCACAGCCTCTCCCTCCTGGCAGTGACAGCTCCTGGCACCTGCCCCTCCCTGTCCAACACTGCACTGGCCAGTGCCTCATTAATGGGAAATGGACAATCAGGGCTGCAATCTCATTAATTAATTATTGTAAGCCTCCTAAACTGCTTGTAAAGAGCTGCTGGTCTGTGGGGTAGATCTGCCCTGCATTCCAGGACTTCAGAGATGTCCTGGGGGTTTGTATTGGTTGTGACAGTTCATACCAACTCCCCACTTATCTATGGTAAAGCTGGAGAAAATGGGTTTGAAAGATTAGGGGCATTATCTTGCATTAAGAACTTTGGATAAAATTGGAGTTAGGCAGATAAAGAGTTGTCAAGAGTTCAACTTACCAAAGCAGTGAAAGAAAATTAATACTATTTTTAAATTAAATGATGCTATAAAATATTTCTTTGGTAGGCTGAAGGGTCAGTCCCAAAGATAATACTGCAGAACACTGAAAACTCCAATAATTTTCCCACCTGTGGAAGGACTTTGAGCTTAATCCTAAACTTTCCTCTCAGGGAAGTGGAAAATTTAGAAATTTAGTGCTGGTTCTGAGTTGATCTCTGGAGTTGCCTGAGGCCAGGTGTGGAGAGGCTGAATCCAAATGCAGGCAGAAGGAGTGACAGGATATGGTACAGCCTAATTTCAGGATTACACTCCAGACCTGGCTGTCTCACACCTGGACATGGAAAAGTTGGATGATTTTATGTTTACAAAAACAGTTTTGCTGCTGTAAGTTTGACATCACCACGCAGGGATGTCCCTAAAGGGATCTCATTCCCCAGGTGCCTCAGGTCAGAGATGCCCAGGACACTCCTGGCTGGGCTGGGGGTGGCCATGGCACACCCTGTGCTGGCCCTTGGCACCTCCTGTGCCCTTTGGTGCTCCCAGGCAATGCTGAGCCCATCTGCAGACAGCTCTGGGCCAGGCACAGTGACTCTGCACTGATGAATCTCTGGGAATGTCACATCTGGCAAATTCTAACTGGGCCTTTTTGTCATTGGAGAATAGCTGGGCTGTTCCTGTGGCTGTGCTGTTCCCAACTGGCCACCTCTGGCCAACTTTGAACTCTTTGGGACCATTCAGATGGGACATAGGAGCCAGAATGCCAGATTTCAGGTCAAATTTTAGTGGTTTGCACATTTGTGAGAGAGACAGTGATGGAAAGCTGCATCTTGCCTGTATTTGTTACATAAATCCATGTCTCCAGAGGGAGGTGTTTGCTGGCTCTCCAGGTGCACAGGAGAGCACCTGGAGAGTGCACCTGGGTCCCCTGGGTTACCTACAGGTGTCCCCAGGGTGGCCTTGGCTGCTCCCTGGCGTGATGGAGCCAAGGCAGTGATGGTCACATGGAGGGGACTGGAGTTCTGTGTCTTGAGTTTGTGTGTTTGACTGAAAAACAGAGGCATTTGAGATTTAAGGCACATCAAAGGGCGCAGGAACAGAAGATAGTGAAAGCTGCATTTCCTGTCTGGGAAATGCCAATGTTCCTCAGTCCTCAGCATCAGATTCTGGCTTTATTCCTTTCTCAGTGGAAGGCTGGCTGTTGCTGGATGCAGCATCAACCCAGTGGGAAAAGGGAAGCCTGTGTCAGCGTGGAGGTTACACCACAGTCACTGCTCTCCTGAATCCCAGTGCAGTAATTCCACTTTATCCAAAGCAGAGTGTGGAGACAGCCAGCAAATAAAGTTAGCTTGGTGCTTGCTTAGCTGTTGGGTGGAGATGAGTTCCTCTGGTGATAAACAACCTGAGGAAGTTGGGTTGTCTGTGTCACAGAGACATTAAGGGTTTTTTCCCTGAGTTCTTGCACTGAGCCAGTCAATCAGGGTAGGAGAAGAGCAATCTTGTCTGTGTGACCTTGAAGAGCTGTTGATGAGGACTGGAGCCCTCCTCATGAAACCTGTGATTGGTGGCATTTATCACTGAGGGGGGATTTCAACTCCCCAAATAGACCCAGAGGGCTGGAGAGTTGGTTCTGATTTACACATCATTGCTATCAGCAGGCAGGGCTGACACTGTGTGTGCTGGGGCTCCTGCACAGCTGGGCTGGGCACAGTGTGGGTGCTCTGCTGTCACCCTGGGAGGGGGAGAGCCACGGCACGGCTGGTGGGAGACTTGGGGATAACATTGATTGTACTGCAGGCAGCATCTTGGAAGTGCAGACGCCCAGGGATGGTGCTGGGGCTGTGCCATGGGGATGGGAGCAGCAGCAGCAAATACCCACGAGACAGTGGCACTCCCAGCCCTTTTCTCCCAGGGAGGAGGAGCAGATCCCCAGCACTGAGCTGTGCTGAGTAAATGTGACACATGAGAGAGGCTAAAAGTACCAAAGGAAAGGATTTAATGAATGCACTGAGTGCAAGGTGTTCCCTGTAGATCTGGAAGTATCACCTCTGCAGGATTTCCAGACCACCTGCTAGAGCCATGGAATAGGGGATTTCTAGTGACAAGCCTGAGTCGTCAAAGCCACTGTGTAAAAAAACCCAACAAACCCAAAATCCTGTAACTCCTACACCCATAAGTCTGGGAACACAGATCCTGAACAAACTGTTGCTCATTTCTCTCCTCCTTGGGGACCTGCCTTAACACGGGTGTGTATTAAACTCTGTCTGACTTCTAATAATGTTTGATCAAAGAGGATTGATCCAAAGAGTTAATGCAAGCAAAGTTTTCTTTACTTAGAACCTGCAGTTTATTGCAGTGAGATAGACCTTGGGCATATGGCAGAGGAATTGTTTTTATCCCTCTCGAGTCCCTCTCTTGCCCCCATAATCATCCAAGTTGGTGGAGGAGCTTCTGTGCCTGTTACACAACACTCCAGAAGTGATTAAAGTAGGTCCTCATCAAATAAACCTGTTTACTTTTTTCCCCTCTTTCTCTCTTCTCCTCTTTACCTCCCCCTTGCCTCCCTTTATCCCCTTTCTCCCCTTCTCCTGTCCACAACCTATGAAAATCCCCTGCTTTTCCAGGCTGGTCAGCCTTGCACAGGGCCTGTAAAACACTCAGTGAGAGGGTACCTGGTGTGGGTTATTTTTGATCTGTTACTGAAACTAAACCCAAATGATGCCATGTTAGTGCCACATGGCTGCCAGGCTGTCCCAGGGAGGTGATGGTTGGCAAACACGTGTGCCCAGGCCATGGGCTGGCAGAGTTCACTCCCCATCCTCTGAATTTCACTCCTTTACTTCATGGTTTGCACAAAGGAGCTGTCAACAATTTTCTCTGAATGGGTATTATTTTATTATGTCTTAAGTCATTTTAGCCCTTAAAACTGGCAGGAGGAGGAGTAAAGATTTCCTGTCGTGGGGTTATTTAGAACACTGGACACTTTTTTAATTCTAAGCTTGTCCCAGGCCCCTTCAAACCTCGCATGTTTCCCTTGGGCTGTTTCTGTAGTTGCTGAAGGTCCAGCTGTTCCAAGCTGCTCTACAATCCAGCCCTAAAAGGTGCTTCTGATCCCCACCTGCAGGGCAGCCCCTCTCCCAGTCTTGGGTCAGCAGTGTCCCCCTGGATTTGTTCTGAGGAGTGCCATGGATCACATCCACCCTGGCAGGTTTGGGGAGCAGTTCCAATGGGAAATTGCTGTGGAGCCCTGGTGAGCTCCTATGTACAAATGTTAAATTTATAATAATATTCATTTTTATTAAAGAGTTGGGAAATACAAGTAAGTCATTCCATGACCAGCCAAACCAAAAAAGCCAGGGTTGTTTTCAAGTTCAGATCTTGTGTCACGGGGAGGGGTCTGGAGCCCCAGGAGCAGCTGAGGGAGCTGGGAAAGGGGCTCAGCCTGGAGAAAAGGAGGCTCAGGGGGGACCTTGTGGCTCTGCACAACTCCCTGACAGGAGGGGGCACAGGGGGGGTCGGGCTGTGCTCCCAGGGAACAGGGACAGGAGGAGAGGGAACGGCCTCAGGCTGGGCCAGGGCAGGCTCAGGGTGGACATCAACAGGAATTTCTCCATGGAAAGGGTGGTCAGTCCCTGGCCCAGCTGCCCAGGGCAGTGGTGCAGTCACCATCCCTGGAGGGGTTCAAAAAACGTGTGGATGTGGTACTTTCAGGACATGATTTAGGGGTGAACATGGTAGTAGTGAGGGATTGAACTTGGTGGTCTTTGAGCTATTTTCCAATCTTAACCATTCTATGAAGAGGCCCAGAGCTCAGAGGGCATCTGCTCCCTCAGTGAGGGAGTGGTGATGAGTAACAACGATGGAGAACAGGAGCACTAAACAGGGTCTCTCTTCTCTGCCACGTGGTTTGTTTTGAGGAGAGTTACTGGGGAGACAGGATGAGAGGCAGATGGATTTGTTTCAGTTTCACGTTGGCCTGGACAGTTCTTGATGGAAATAAAATGGAGCTGCCCGGAGTGTGAGTGGCCCAGCAGTGGCTTTGGGTTTGGGTTTACCTCACTTTTGACCATCTTCTCTCTCTGCTGTTGTTGCAGATAAAGAGGTGGGAGTTGGCGCACTTGCTGACAATGACGACCCTGGTGCTAGGGGCCCAGCTGTCCCCAAAATATCAGGACTAGAAAGGAGCCAAGAGAAGAGCCAGGACAGCAGCAAAGACCCAATACTTGAGCCTGTGGTGCCTAAAGACCCCCGTCCTCAGGTGACGCCGCCGCCGCTGGAGCCGCCGCTCGAGGGCCGCTGCCCCAGCCCCGCGCTCGCCCCGCGCCCGGAGCCCCCGGCCCCGCCGCCCGCCCCGGCTGCACCGCTGCCCCCGGCCCCCGAGGAGCCCGGCCGCCCTCCTGCTGGCCAGCCCTGCGGCCAGCCCTCTGGCCAGCCCTCCGGCCAGCCCCCGGCCGGCCAGCACCCGCCGCGGCCGCAGTCACCGCTGCCCCCGGCACACCCGGCCCTGCCCGCGGTGCAGCCCCATCCCCAGAGCCTCTCGCAGCCACTCTCTGCCTACAACAGCAGCAGCTTGAGCCTCAACAGCTTAAGGTAGGTGCATGGAGTGGGGTCTGGGATGCTGGAGCGAGCCTGGAGGGGAATTGGATAAAGAAGTGACAGCACAGCCCATCCCATCCCCGGGAAATAAAGGGCACTTTGTGCGTTTAACCTCAGTTCCTCCCCTGAGATGAGCCAGGATCACTCTCTGTGACCCGGTGATCCCATAAACTCTGGGTATTTTAAGTTCATTTGCTTTGGGTTCTCCTGCCTGCTCTACTTGGGTTTTTGGAAGGGATTTTACACAGTGTAGATCAGGGAAAGAAAAGCCCAGTTTCTGCAGGCTGGGCTGCTCTCTGAAGGCTGACAGTTTTGCCTTCCCCTCCTTGTAAATATCTGATTTCTCCAAGAGCTGCCATGCCCCAGGGCCAGGAGCCCAGGAATCCCTCGGGCAAGGTCCAGCTGGTGACAGCCCAGCAGCAGTGGTCACACACCAGGCACTTCACAGCTCCATGTTTTCCTGCACTGCTGACACCTTGCAGGCTTCAGTGCTTCTCTCTCACCTGGCCATGGTGAGATCAGCCTCAATTTTAAGTGTGGATAACAAAGATGAGCAGTGAGATTAAACACCATGTGCACAGGAACCTGAGATACCCCTCTGAATCAGGGACCTCAGGTTTCCCCCACTCTAAGCAGGGTGGTCATTCTCCAGTGCTGAGCTCCCAGCAAGCAGATGTGATCCTCAAGACCTGGGGAAGCAACACTGTGGTTGCTTCATGGTTTGACTAAAGACTGGGAGGTGTTTAAGACCTGGATCTATTTTTGACCAAGCTAGTATTGTTTGTCTTTAAAAGTCACTGCCATAGAAGCGTGTCGTTACTTGAGATAAAGACAAGGAGGACTAAGCCTTCCATGAACGTACTTTAAATACTCGTTAGTAGGAAATGAAACCTGAAAAATTGCAGCTGGTGTAATCACAAATACTTATTTTGTTGACTCGTCTTATCTCATTTTATTTTGGGGGTTGAGAGGGGCATTACCTGTACAATAAGCACAAATCGGTTGTTGCCTTCTCAACTTCATTTCACATTTTCTGCAGTCTTTCATCTTAGTAATCCATAGCAAAAAAAAAAAAAATTAAACTTTTATTCGTGCAGTGATTTTGAGCTTCATTTGCCTGAAAACATGAACCAGGAGCAGTCATGTAGAAAGGACCTGATAATTAAGTAATGAATGCACAGGGCTGATTATTCCTGTGCTGTTGTGGGACAATACCACCTCCTGCAGCGAGGGAGAGCACGGCTCAGGGACCACAGGAAGCAAAAGAGAACAGAGCAGGTGCAGCAGGGGGCTGGAGAAAGGGCTACCCCAGTGGTAGGACTGGAAATGGTGACTGGGGTTTGTGTGAGGGGCTGCTGGGGGTGTGTTCCTGTGTGCTGGGGCCTTTCTCTGCCCATTCCAGCCCTGACTGCTTCTCCTCTCCAACAGCAGCAGCAGGAGCAGCACCCCAGCCAAGACTCAGGCGCCTCCCCCGCACATCCCGCACCACCCGTCGGCGTCGCCGTTCCCGCTGTCCCTGGCCAGCCACAGCCCCCTGCACAGCTTCCCTCCCTCCCTGCAGCCCCCAGCCCACCCTCACCACCCCAATATGTTCGCCCCTCCCACGGCTCTGCCCCCGCCACCCCCGCTGACATCAGGGACGCTGCAGGTTCCAGGACACCCTGCTGGTAGCACCTACTCAGGTAAGAGCCCGAGGGTGGTGGCCCCAGTGCTGTGCACTGTGGGACACTGGGCTTACAGTAACGGGGGTTTGGGCCCTTTGGGGAGGGCTGCTGGTGGGGAGAGGCTGCACTCACTGCTGCACAAAGTGATAGCAAAGCCAAACAAACACCCAGACATGGCCAGGGACTTTCCCTCTGCCCTGGGAGTCACTGATTGTGGGAGGCAGTGATTTTCCCAGGTTCGTTTTGTTCAACACACAGTAAAAACAGCAGAGTTCACGATGTGCCCACACAGAACCTGTGACCCCCCCAGAGCATAGGTCTTCATGCAGTTGTGGTCTGTGCCCAGCAGAGCTTCCCTGGCTGCAGGGAGGGTCTGTGCTGGCAGTGCTGAGCCCAGGTATGTTCACAAGGTTTGGATTGGAGGGACCTTAAAGCCCATCCAGTGCCACCCCTGCCATGGCAGGGACACCTCCCACTGTCCCAGGATGCTCCAAGCCCCAGTGTCCAGCCTGGCCTTGGGCACTGCCAGGGATCCAGGGGCAGCCACAGCTTCTCTGGGCACCCTGTGTCAGGGCCTCACCAGGTCACTGAGGGGAAGAAAATGAAGCATTTGAGTAACATAAATCTCTGTCGAGGCTCCAGGGTGCTCATGTGAGCAGAAGCCACGTATTTGCTCACTCCAGCTTGCTCATAGACCCTCCCCTGTTTAGTACTGTGTCCATGGCCATAAATGCTCAGAGGAATGTGAAAACAGGCTCGGTGAGAGGGGAAATGCAGACTTTGTAATGTCTCAGGCCTTTGGGATCTGAGGGAAGACCTGAGGGAGCTTTCTTACCCTGTACTGTGTCAAGATTTATCACCTGGAAGTTTTAAATGAAGTGTTGCTACCACAGACAGCAAAGGAAGTGGCACAAGGCCTGGAAAAGCCCCAGTGCTTGGAGGGGTTGTTTTATTGTTTGTTTTCTCCTGTACTCAGCACTGGTGAGGCCTCACCTCGAGTGCTGTGTCCAGTTCTGGGGCCCCCAATTTAGGAAGGACATTGAGATGCTGGGGTGTGTCCAGAGAAGGGCAGCGAGGCTGGGGAGGGGTCTGGAGCACAAGTGCTGTGAGGAGCAGCTGGGGGGGCTCAGCCTGGAGAGAAGGAGGCTCAGGGGGGACCTCATCACTCTCTACAACTCCTGACAGGAGGGTGCAGCCAGGTGGGATCAGGCTCTGCTCCCAGGGAACACTGGCAGGATGAGAGGACACAGCCTTCAGCTGCACAGGGACAGTTTAGGCTGGACATGAGGAAAACATCCTTCACAGAGAGAGTGATGGGGCATTGGAATGGGCTGCCCAGGGAGGGGGTGGAGTCACTGTCCCTGGGGATGTTTAAGAAAGGACTGGATGTGGCCCTTAGTGCCATGGTCTGGTTGATGAGGTGGGGTCAGGTCACAGGCTGGACTGGGTGATCTCCAAGGCCATTAATGCAGTGGCTCTGTGGTTGTGTTTCAGAGCAAGACCTCCTGCGGCAGGAGCTGAACACGCGGTTCCTGGCGTCGCAGAGCGCCGACCGCGGGGCCTCGCTGGGCCCCCCGCCCTACCTGAGGACAGAGTTCCACCAGCACCAGCACCAGCACCAGCACACCCACCAACACACCCACCAGCACACCTTCACGCCCTTCCCCCACGCCATCCCTCCCACTGCCATCATGCCGACGCCAGCACCGCCCATGGTGCGTACCCCAGGCAGAAATGTGAGGATAAGTAGAGCACAACTCTATTCTTTATTACAAAAGTATTGTGGAGAATTTGCCAGGCTGTGGGGAAGGGCTCCTGTGCTGCCCAGGGGTGTCTGGGCAGGAGAGGCAGGGCTGTCCCTCTGTCACAGTGTGAGGTTTGGGTGGCAGCACAGGAGTGAGGGACGAGGCTCTGGCCAGTCCTGCTTGGAGTGGCTCTGGGGCTTCCTCCTTTGCCCTGTCCTGAAAATATCTTGATTTACTTTGACAAAAGAAAAAACCCCAAGCAGTTTCATTGGAAACTAATTTTCTGCATATTTTTCCTCTCTGTTGGTTGCCAAATAATAGAGAAGTTGTCTTCTATTTTGCCAACAGAAGTAAAACAAGGAAATATAAAGTAACTAGTTTGTGCTTTGATCCCTTTGCAGTTTGACAAATATCCTACAAAAGTTGACCCCTTCTACCGTCACAGTGTGAGTTTTATTGCTCTGTTTCCAACTGACTTCACTGCTTTTCTGTGGTGGGTTGGGATCACCACTCAATCAATGGCACAATGTCAAATCTCTCCCTAATCATCACTCCAGGATTTACCATTATCGTCCTTGGTTGCTTTGGCTTTTGAAGGCTTGCATTCGTGGTGCTTGTTTCTGATAAAGATGCAGTATCAGCTTTTCCAATCAAAAGATCTCTTGCTCACACACCATTTGGAGCCAGGTTCGATGTGAAAAGATGAGACAGAAGAGCTGACTGTTCCATGGAGCAGGAGAGAGCAGTGATTCCATCATGATGTTTCAGTTGTGCCACAAACCCTTAGGCTGATATTTTTGCTAAGAAACTTGAAATGAACTGACAAACTATCATACAAATCCTTCAGGGATAGATAATCTAATAGTTTTCCCAATCTATCATATTTTGTTTGATAAAATCTGAAAACCTGTCTTATTATTCAGATTTCAAAGGCTCATCTGATCCACTGGGCTTGTTATATTTTGAAAGCTCTGTTTGATGTCAGCAACGTGAATCCAGCGATGCACTAGATGTGTTTACCTAAACTACCAAAAATGTTACTTATCAAGACAAACTGATTTTTAAAATTCCAGTTAAATATAAAGCTTCTGCTCCTAAGGGTTTGAATCCACTGATTCATTTGCTGCTGAACTCTGGGTTGTATTTTCTTCATCCCATTGGCAGAGGCAGGTGTCTGGCAAGAGTTTCTTAATCCAAGAGCAATATTTTGATGAGAGAAGGAGTACTGCATCAGCACTCAGAAATCTGCAGAGCATTTGGCTTTATGTGTTGGTTTTGCTTAGAAGTGGAACTGGGCAAAAAAAACTGGTTAAGACAATGGTGTCTGGATTAAACACAACCCCTGCTCACAGCCTGTCCTGCCCATGTCTGGCACCTCATTTGAGCAGCTGTGCCTCAGTGTTTGCAGGCTCAGAGCTCCAGGAGCCCTGGGCAAACCTTCCCACTGCCACTCCAAAGGGCAGTGCTGCTCACCTGCACCAGTGGTGAACTGCACTCTGATTTCTGGGCTTCACATGGATTCAGGAGAGAGATTGTCATCAGTGTGGCCTGTGGATCCCAGCAGGAGCACAGAACTGGGAGATAGGACATGGATATTTAGACAAGTCAAGGACAGAAATGCAGGATAGGAAGTGTTGCAGAAGTCTCCAGCTGTATCTGCTGTTCAAATTCGGTCAAATAATCTCTTGGAAATCTGGGAGTTACCTGGATTGCAAAGGTCATGGCCTCACCCCCTTTAAGGTCAGGAAAGCTCCAGGCTGTGCTCCCTTAGCCAGGGAGCCAGGGCACGGATCTGATCCCTCCTGCCTTCCCTGGGGAAAGTTTGTCCTTGGGGATGGGCTGCCCCATGGTCACTGTGGGGCACTGAGCAGCTGCTCCCAGGGCTGCCCATGGTGTCTGCACTGGGTAAGAGTGGCTGTGACCCCAGCCAGGCTGGGCCAGGCCAGCCAGGTGTCCCCTGGTCCCACCCCAGCCAGGCCAGGCCAGCCAGGTGTCCCCTGGTCCCACCCCAGCCAGGTGTCCCCTGGTCCCAGCCTGGGGCTGGTCAGGCCACAGGGAACAGGAGCTGCCTGGAGCAGCTGCAGGTGCAGAGATCACCCCTTAACTGGGCTGGGGGCACACTCACAGGGCAGGAGAAATGCAAATCCTGTCAGAATGTGGCACTTGCACAGAGCTGTTCCTGGGGACATCAGCTTCCAGTGTAGATCCACACCTGGAACTCAGATACCGTAAAGCTGGCAGTGAGTGTGGGTGAACTTTGTAGGAGAACAGGTGGTGTTTGAGACTTTAAAATCCATCTGCTTTGGACCAGGGACTGCAGCTGACATAGAAGCTAATGTTGAGTTTTAATCAGTTCTCTTCTAGCACAGTGAGGCTTTGCTTTTACCTGCAGCTGCTGCCAAGTCCAGTTTAGCATCACACACACCTGGCCAAGGGAAGCTGTGGTCACTGCATGGCTCCCTAGGGAAAGCTAGAAGGGAGAACTGCTGCTCAAAGGAGAAGGAATAGTGGGGAAGAAGGAAGCACTCACTGGGAAAGGTGGATTCTGAAAGCTGGAGGAATTTAACTGATACAAATTAATCATGGAGATAAACTGTTTATATTTTATTAATAATTCTGACCTTGAGGAAAGGTCACATTTAATTAACTCACGAGTTGCTATAAAACTCTGAGGAAAGAATTGCCTATTATTAGTCATAGCCAATAGAATACAAAGTATTACATCTTCTCCTATCACTTAGAATTAGTCCATTACACAGAGAATTAAAGACAGAAGACACTGGAGAATTTAAAGCACATTTTACTCATTAAAAGTTATTGTAAATGAGGAAAAATGTCTCTTAATGGTTTCTCAAATGCCTACAGTTCAGTATCAACTAATCTCAAAATGTTTTCTGCACCATTGGATGGAGCAGGTCCAAATTAAATAGAATTAAAAACAACAGCATCAACATGAATAGAGGCTCAATACCCGCCTTTTAAACTGAGAAAATCTTCTGATGGTTCTGAAATGTTTTCTCAGTTTTCAGTAAATATAATATGGATAAATGGCCTTGCAGGATAAGCTAGTGGAAGGAAAAATTATGAAGAAAAGCACACGGGTATGCCTGGCATAACCAAATCCATCACAACTTTGTGGTACTGATTTACTCTGGGATGGGATTTGCTCAGTGATTTCCCAGCCCTCATGTCCAGTCTTTGACTTTGCCCAGTCCTGCTTCTGTTCAATTGGCCATTAACACATTTATTTTGATCTTAAAAGTAGCACACAGTAGTTTGACTTTTCTCAGCCATGGTCAGAGGGGAATTGGTGTCAGCCAGAGAACCCTGTTAGGTTTTTGGGTGGCAATTCCAGTGAAGCTGGCAGCCATCCCCTCCTAGATCCATCCCCTCCTGGATCCATCCCCTCCTGGATCCATCCCCTCCTAGATCCATCCCCTCCTGGATCCATCCCCTCCTGGATCCATCCCCTCCTGGATCCATCCCCTCTGAGATCCATCCCCTCCTGGATCCATCCCCTCTGAGATCCATCCCCTCCTGGATCCATCCCCTCCTGGATCCATCCCCTCCTGGATCCATCCCCTCTGAGATCCATCCCCTCCTGGATCCATCCCCTCTGGATCGAGATCCATCCCCTCCTGGATCCATCCCTCCTGGATCCTCCCTCCTGGATCCATCCCCTCTGAGATCCCCCCTCCTGCATCCATCCATCCCCTCTGAGATCCATCCCCTCCTGGATCCATCCCCTCTGAGATCCATCCCCTCTGAGATCCATCCCCTCCTGGATCCATCCCCTCTGAGATCCATCCCCTCCTGGATCCATCCCCTCTGAGATCCATCCCCTCCTGGATCCATCCCCTCTGAGATCCAGAGGTTTCATGCTGAGAATAGGTTTGGAATGTGATGCTTTGAATCCCTGGCTCCTACCAGAAAGCAGTTTGGTGTGTGATAGCAGCATTTTCCTGGAACTGGGAGAGTTTTCTGTCACAGCACAAGCCAAAGATTCCCAGGCAGAGCACAGAGACCAGGACAGATTGGGATGTGATGGTTTATCATGGAATCACACAGTGGCTTGGGCTGTGAGGGATGTTAAAAACCATCTCTTCCACCCCTGCCATGGCAGGGACACCTCCCACTGTCCCAGGCTGCTCCAAGCCCCAGTGTCCAGCCTGGCCTTGGGCACTGCCAGGGATCCAGGGGCAGCCACAGCTTCTCTGGGCACCCTGTGCCAGGGCCTGCCCACCCTCACAGGGTGGAATTTATTTGTTTAATTCACCTGCTTGTTTCCCCTGTGTTTGTCTGCATTAGCACAGAGCAGCCTCTGGTGGTTTTTTCCCAAGTTCTCTCAGGACAGAGCACTGGGCTCAGGGAGGTCAGTGCAGATGGGCACGTTTTTGTGCTGAGCAGTCTCTCTTTATAAAAAGCCCCCTACTTTTCTGGGAGGGTCTGCCTTAACATTTTGTTTAAATACTAATCTTTAACAAATCAGATTGTCTGTCTGCTAATATTAGATGTGGCAGGATATCCTCTCAGACAGGCTAATGAAGTAAGAATTGTGCATATTTTCTTCATTTCCTACAGATACCATTAAAATCCCAAGGTACTAATGGAGTTTTAATGATACAATATCCTAGAACTTGTAAGGGTTTTTTCCACTTAAACAGGAGATTTCTGAGTCTCATTCAGCTCAGGATTCTGCCTTTTCTCTTGAAACGGCTCACAGACTGAAACCATTTAAAACCTCTCTCCAATTTAAAAATTAATAATTGAGAGCAAACGTCTCCCTTACACTCTGCTGGCCCAAGGCAGGGACAGGTTGCTGGCTGTCTGATTTTGGAACTGCTTTTAAGCTCTAAACCTCATGACATCTGTGAACATCCCATCAACTGCTTTAACTAACATTGTTGCAATGAGATCACTTCAATGCTTCTCAGTTTTCTCCATGTAACATTTTCCTACTGTTCTGCAGGAATGCTCTCTGTGTGCTCCTCAGCTGCCTGTGCTCGAGGTGACCCAGTGCTGATGTTCCTCTCTTTCTGTTGCAGCTGTTTCACTCCTATCCTCCAGCAGTATCAGGGATTCCTCCCATGATCCCTCCCACCGGCCCCTTTGGCTCGCTGCAAGGAGCTTTCCAGCCCAAGGTAAGGCAGGAATCACCTGGGGCTGCTCAGACACACCCTGGGAGCCAGGGCAGGGCTGGGGTTCACATCCTGGAGCAGCTGAGCTCTGACTCACAGCTTCATTCCACAGGGGACAGTTGGCTTTTTCCAAATTTACTACGAAGAGGAGTTATTTCTCCTTAGGTTCAGATACGTCTACAAACAATTTTTTAGAAAATTATTTATATAAAGGCATAGTTAACTTTAGAAGCAATGTAATTAGTTCTGAGATAGCGTGCATTAACGAAAGGTCATGCAATAATCAGGATTTTAAGAAATGGTGCTCATTATTGTTTACTTATTTCCATAATTACCTCCCAGCTCCAGCACAGTGCAGAACACTGATTTGGCTCTTCTCATGGGCGATAGCTGGGAGAGAGAAATGTGACAAATTCAGGGCTTTTCTCTTTTGTTTTCTTGGAATCACTCTTTATTTATCAGTGGGAGGAAGTCACAGTCTGTATTTGCAGCTAAAGACTGAAATCAGGACTGGAATTTCTGCAGAGGAGACACCTTCTTCCTTAAATTGGCCCATCCACTGTAATGACTGAATATGTAAATTGCAGTTCATTAGTGGGATTCTTCGTCTGTATGGTAATCAGACTGTTAACAACTCTCTTATTTAATTGTTAGTTATGCTGGAGCTGTTTTCTATTTTCTTCATTTTGACATAGGAACAAGCTCTGTCTAAATGTAGGAGGGTTAGAGTTTTTTGTTTGTTTTTTTTTCCCCACAAAGCTGTATTTTATTAACTGACTATTTACGTTCAAATAATGGGAAAGGTTTTCATATTTTTTCCAACTGGATGTTTTCCTGATATCCATATTGTGGCAGTCCCTGTGGATGGAGTTGAGGTCCTTGTGCAGTGATGTTCTGTGTGCTGAGTGCATCACTGATAATCAGCAGAGCAGGGGCTGGGTCCTCCAAATGCTGCTTTTGATGCTGTGTCATAAATGTGTTCCTAGTCAGGTTTTTCACATTAGAAGATTTTCCGGTTTACACACAGTCACTGTTCCCTCAGTGGTTTTGATTAAAGTAATGGGAAGTTGGTGGACAATCAAAGTGTGGATATGGAGATGATCATACTCATATTACTGAGTGGATTATAATGGTTCTCCTTTCCTTTATGACAAGTTTATCTCCATCGCTTAGGCAATGTAATGATAAAGAACTTATTTGGACGTTCTGTTGCTTGTAGGCATGGTCACTGTTGTGCAGCTCATTAATGTTATCTCTCCTTGTGGTATTTCCAGACTTCCAATCCTATTGATGTTGCAGCCAGACCTGGAACAGTCCCACATACCCTTCTACAGAAAGATCCACGGGTCTGTAAAAATTGTTTTCTTTTTCTCAAGTAAATCTGTTCCTCCTGAAAACCTTGAATGCTAGAGCTGCCATCCTCAGTATGTTCAAATTAACACCCTAAACCCAAAGCTGTCTGAGCTGTTTGGTCAGTGAGGGCTGCCGAAGTTCTGTGGAACATCTAAAACAGCCCCTGTGCAATGGCAGAGCTCTGTCCTTGCTGGCAGCTCTCTCCCCCCAGGCCCAGGGGTAAAGGCATAAAAGTCCAATTCACTGTAGAAAATGTACAAACCTTCCCAAGATTTGTGTTTGTACTCTGTAATTGTTTTTAATGTGGGTAATGACAGCTATTCCCTGGGTTACTGTAGCATTGATTGCCCAGTGAAATACGGATGCACTTTATTGATCACTTGGTGCTCTGGATTTCTGAGTTCCAGCGGATGTGAACAGCATTCACTGTCTCAGCACTTTGTCTCTCTGCCTGAGGGTTCTTGGTGTGTTTGAATTCATGGCCATTGTTTCCATGAGGAACTTCACACTGGAATATTTTTAGCAGAACTCTCAGACAAAAGCACTGAGGAGCTCTCCCTAAAATTCTGAGTTGTGGCATGGACTTCCAGGGCTGTTGTCTCTGTGTTGGGCCAGGTTCCAGTACTTTGGGTGGCTCAGCAGTGGAGCTGAGGCTGAGCTTTACACCAAAAGGAACCACATTTCTGTTTGTTTATCTAAGTGCAGAGATAACCAGAGCCTCCCATCAGGAAGTCATTTAGCTTTATGTTCCCTTTCAACTGGGAGTGAGTTTCGATTATTTCAAGATGATGCATTGTGCCATCTCTGCGTCTGCTAAGTACCTTCTGCACCTATAAATCTCCTTTAGTATTGCATTTCAAAACAGAAAATCCAAAACAAATGAGCAGTAACCAATAAATTGAATTATTTCCCAGCATTTATTGATGAAATATGAGCAAAAAGGGGGAATAAGAAAATAATCTACTCCAAAAAAAACCCCAACAGGCCACATCAAAAATAAAAATGAGAAAACCAGGGTTTTTTTATGAACCCTGTTTACTAACATCTGTTTCAATGTGAAAATAATTAAGGCAAAGCCCATTTATGTCAGAGCAGACCTCGGGCAGCAGTGAGGCACAAGGGCATGGGCTGATGCCTTGGCTGGTGGATGGACACACTGCTGGTGTCAGGGCATGGCTGACACCCCATCCCATCCCATCCCATCCCATCCCATCCCATCCCATCCCATCCCATCCCATCCCATCCCATCCCATCCCATCCCATTCCATCCCATCCCATCCCAGCCCCTCCATGGGATCGAGCCCTGTCCATTACCCAGCCTTGCCATGAGCTGAGGAGCTCTGAAAGATGAGAGCAGGACTTTACCCACAGGATGGATCTGTGCCTCTCTCAATGCAGCTAACCAGGCGTTTCTGTAGCATTAAATCAACAAATTGCTGCTGCTGCCAGAGGCCAGAGCTCTGTGTGAGCCTGCTGGAGCTGCTCGTCACCACTCAGGTGCCACAGCCAGGGGGAGGGGACAGCACAGAGATGGAGGCTCAGGACTAATTATTATCCGAAAGGGCTTCATTTGAAAGTAAAATTCTAACATTTTAATTTCGTCTCTTAATGAAGCAATACAGATTTGTTAATTAGAGCAATTGTTTGAGTGACAGGCGTGTAACCAAGCTGTCATTTCTTCTTCACAGTTGACAGATCCGTTCAGGCCCATGTTGAGGGTAAGAAATCTTCCTGTGCTCCTGTTTGTCAAGCTTGGCTCAGTCCCACCGGGTTGCAGCACAGAATAATTTCAGATCAGAGCTGCCAAGTGTCACCTGGGCTGTCCTGCCCTGCTTTTGGGGCGAGCACAGGCACTCCTGCAGCTCCTGATCACTCAAGGACAAGGCAGAGTTTCACAGTTGGAAGTTTTGCTCTTCTCATGCAGCCCCTCACGTGAATACTCGAGGTTAAATATTGATGATCCTTCCATCATGGTTTCCTGAGGCAAATCCTAGAGATCCTGGCAGTGATTCTCTGTTATTTCACTGCTCTCTGAAGGAGTTTGCTTTATTATTTTACTGTGGGTTTTCAGTGTTCCTCAGTGTGGTACGTCCCACCCAGGGATCTCACTGTCCACTCTAGACAGACAATCCACTTCAAACACAAAATATTTTAGAAATAAGGATCTAAAGATCCAGTCTGTCACTCATCCAAAAGGAGGTTTTGTTAATTTTTCAGCAGATTCAAGAAAAAGGTCTAGGTTTTGATTTAGTGAGCTTACTAAATCACTAGCACAGCCAGTTTTTGCAAATTAACAAAAGGCCTGAGTTTAGGGGAGTATCAATTATTGGCTGATACACAGCTAGAAATAGGAAGGCACACCATGTGCCATAGTTTGTGAAACATTGAATTCACAAGTAGCTTAAGGAGACTCTTGAATTGCTGTGAGAATTTTTAAATCTTCAGGAGTCATTACTTGTGTAGGTAACCACAGACCCCTAAGTAACAAAATTGGAGAAGGTATCTCCTCAAATGAGTCTTTTACAGAGAGTTTCCAGCTGTGCTGGAAATGGAGTACAAACTCAAGAGGAGGCCTAATGAGCACTCTGGTTCTTGCCTCCCTCTGTCCTCCCTGGGACTCAGGGGAGACAGGGAAGATGCAGAGCCCCCCCCAGACAGAGTGAATGGAGTGACCTCCAGTGTTTTCAGTACATTTATGAGCTGAAGTCTCGGAGGGACAGACCAGCAGTTACATGAGGGAGTCAGATGAATTTTGAAAGCCAGAGTGACCTTTTAAACCACTTCCATTTTCATCTTTTGGTGGAAATGCCAGTCCTAGCATTTTGGAAATGGCCTGAGTGTGCAGCTGTGAACAGTCCAGCTGTGCAGGGCAGCTGCTGACAGGGACAGCACAAGCTGCACTCAGCCAGTGGCATCAGAGCATTACAGGAGTGTGTCCAGCTGGAGGGTTCATGGATAGCTGGATAAATTCCCTAGCAAGGGACAAAGTCTTTCCTTTTCTGGTTTTCCAGGAGGATGGAGAGGGAAGGCACTGAAGGGAGACCCTTTGCTTTCAGTTGTCATACCATGGGGGTCCCCCAGACCAAACCAGACAGGGCTCAGGCTCTAATTTCTTCTAGAAATAGGATAAAGCATCACATGTTTTTGAAAGTTACTGATTCATGTCTTGCTTTTCCAGAAACCTGGCAAGTGGTGTGCCATGCATGTTCACATTGCCTGGCAGATCTACCACCACCAGCAGAAAGTCAAGGTCAGTGCCTGGGCTGGGGGGAAGGAGCAGAGCAGAGCTCGGAGGGGAGGGGTTGGCTCTCACCTGGGCACTTCTGTCTTAATTATTTTTGAAGCTCTGAGACTTCAAGGGTGAAGGCCATGGGCAGTTTCCCATTCTTACTGTATTTCCACTGCACAGGGACTCTGGGGAAGTTTCTTTCCCTTTATGGTATTTTCACTGTACTCATCACTGAAAAATCTTGTCTTGCTCCTGAAGTTTTTTGGTAAGCCAGGAATGGTTGCTGTTCTTCACTGCTCATACTTCAGGAGTCAATAGCTTGTGTTAGAAACTAAAATTACCAGGGAATCCACAGCACTTTGCAGTCTGTGTATGCACTTACATTGTGTAGGGTAGTACTATAAGAATATGAAGATGTTGAACAGCTACAAAAACCTGCAGCTAATAGAGTTTAAAAATAACCCTTTTAAACAAGGTTGACAGGTTAATTTGCTGCAGTAGACATATCTCTCTTCTCTGCTTCCTTATGTTTCCCCTGCTAGTGATCTTCATTCATCTTCCCATTATCAAAAAAGACAAGATTATAGACCTAGAGAGTTATATGTCCTTTTTTTTTATTTTATTGAAAAGGTATTTTCTTGAAATGAAATTATTATTCCCATGCTATCTATGTCCTTTGAATCTTTCTTGATTTGATATTCAGAGAGAGGTCAAACCAGTATATTTATAACTCACAGTAAATGCCATTTTCATGCAACCATTTCTTTTACCTCATACTTTTCTATCTTGCCTGTGAAAAAAACCCCAGGAATAAAGCCCAGAAGCACATGAAAGGATGTTGCTTGAGTTTTTGAGGCTGTGCATGATGATATTTTCAGGAATAAGTGAGAAGTGTGTCTGGTCAGTGAGGAGAGTTGGAGTGTCCCTGGGTACACAGGAACCATGTCCCCCCTCCTCCTGTGACCACAAAGGGTGAACCTCAGCCTGAAGGCCCACAGGGCAATTTCTCCTTCTCCCCCATGGTTGTGAAGGTGCCTTTTCCTCTGCACAAGCTGCAGGAGCTGCCTGAGCACAGAGCAGGGAATCAAATGGGTTGGTTTCCAGTTTGCATGCGGTGCCACAGAACCGCTGCCAGTAACGAGCTGGCCCAGTAATTGCTTGCAGAGGGCAGCAGAAGGCACTGAAGGAGCAGGCACGATGGGAAACTTTAAAACACAACCTTTCTGACCTCAGGAAAAATTGCATGCAGCTGTGGATGCTGTTTGGCTGCCTGTGCCTCTGCAGCAGGACCTGGGTGACCTCTGCACGCCCTGGGAATTCCACAGGGCTGCCCAGCAGCTCAGGGCACAGAGCACATTTACACTGCTCCTTACACTGCCCACTGCTCAGGAGAGGATTTATGCTCCATAATTGGGCCTCTCTCCTTCAGGAAGGGCCTCACAGCCTGATCTAACAGCAGTGCAGACATTTACATTGATTTTTGTGGGCAGCATGTTCAGGTGTTACACATTTTCTGGAAATCCATTAGGAAGGATTGGCATCGAGGGGCTGCTCCCCTGGACAGCAGCTGGGGATAAAAGAAATCTGACCATTTCCCTGGTACTATTTTAAGGTAAACCAACACATTCAGGAAACTTTTAACACATCCATGGCATTCCTGTTCCTCTTCAGCCAGGGGATTTGTTCATTATTTAGAGCAGCACCATTCATATGGCTGCAATTAAAGCTTCAGCCAGCTTTTGCTATTCTGAGTAATGCCTGTCAGGGGTTTATAACTTGGTTGTTAAAAAAGAATAAAAAGAGTTCACAGCATAAAAATCTGGCACACAGGCTTCAACTGAGGCATTTGTATTTTCTGAACTCCTTTTAACTATTAAACACTTCAGTGTTACTTCCTTAAAAGATGTGACCTGAACTTGCCACCTTTGCCATTTCAGTATTCTTGCAGGCCATTATCTCCAGACACAGATAAAGCCTTTGTTTCTCTTTTTTATTTCTTGTTTTCCTTCTTTTTTTCTTTTTTTGTTCTCATGACTACACAGACACGTTTCTAGCGCTTGAAAAACAGCTACTAGGCATGCACATTAATTTGATCATAACTTTTTAATATGCATATTTATATCATTGTAATAGTCTGTACTCGGGGCTGGCACAGTGTTAAATACTGATTTATAAAGCGTAGCCTGCTCCAGAATTACTGCTAAGATCTCCTGGTTCCATGTTCCCCATTTATAAATCCTTTCAGTTCCCCTGCACAATTAATCAGCAATCTGCATTTAGGGAGTTCTGGCAGCACAGGTAATTGGGAATTTGGTTTTCTTCCTTCATTCTATAAAACTACTGAAGTAGGCACCACTGAAATGAGGATGTGGCACAAAGGAGAGCCCATCCTTCATCCACTCCTCACTCACAATGCAGCTGCCTCAGCAGATTGCCCTCAGAAAAGGGAGGCTGCTGACTCTAACACATGTAAATAAAGACATGCAGCAGTTTGGGTGTGGAGTTGGAGCTGTCAGAGTGGGACTCAAACACTCCTGCTCTGCACTCTGGCTCCTTTCAGCCCCTCGTTGCAGCCTGAGAGGCACTGGAGGATGCTCTGCATCCAGCATTTCTTGGTGGCAGCTTTCCCTTGGAAATGAGTGGTTCTGGTCTCTGTGTCTGGTCTTTCAACACCCCTGTCCACCTGGGACCAGGACCAAGCTGACACTCCCATTTATTATTGTGGGACAGACCTGTCCTTACAGCTCAGTAAGGGTCTGAGGCCTCTTCAGAGATTTTTATGTTTGTTGTTGAAGGCAGCTCTATGCTGAACACCCTGGAGGGGTGGATGTGAGCACATGTGAAAACACTGGTGAAATTTGCAGGAAATGTGCAGGAGCCTGAACTTTTCCCTCTTTGCCTTAGATGTCCCTTCCAGGAAAACAGCTGTGCACCTGTGCTCGGGGTCCCAAAAACCAATATTCTTGTTAAAACATCTGTGTGAGTGAACTGCTCTACCCACATCATTCTGGAAGTGCCTTTTGCTGTTACCTTTTCAGACAGTCTCATCCTGTTTTCCATTTCAGAAACAGATGCAGTCTGATCCACACAAGCTGGACTTTGGCCTGAAACCAGAATTTCTGAGCAGGCCACCAGGCCCCAGCCTTTTCGGAGCCATCCACCACCCCCATGACCTGGCTCGGCCCTCGACTCTCTTCTCCACAGCCAGTGAGTACTGAAAGTGAAATCCCCTTCTTGCTCCATGCTCATTAAAATGCTAATCCTTGCCATGAATTTCCCATATGCTTTGGTTTATGAACTCTCTGCAAGACATGCCAGGGGCTATTAGTCTATTTGATAAATATTTAAAACGATTCTGTATGCTTTTATAAAAAGCTCAACCTGCTGAAATGCTGCACAAGTAGTAAATGAAGGAACATTTCGTCACAGAGTGATGTCTGATGCATCATGGAGATGAGATGTTGGAAATAAGCTGTATTTCACATGCATTTCCTTTTTGTTTCTGACCTGAAACATTCATTTCCCAGCACCCCTTATCCTCTAACTGGGTATTTCTGTTTGGAAAAGCAGCTGCTCTTTGCATGCGATCCTGAGAGCCCCACGCAGGGCACAGCACTGTCAGCTCACATGAGCTGTTAAAGAAGGGACAGCCCAGAGCAGAGCGAGTCCCTCTCTGAGCCTTGGCTGGGAATTGACCCCTTGTGCTTTGTTTTGGCAGGTGGGGGGCACCCAGCCGGGACCCCTTTTGGCCCACCACCCCACCACAGCAACTTCCTCAACCCAGCTGCTCACTTAGGTATGTCCTCTCTCAGCTCGTGGGGAATCCAGCTCAGACATTGACCACTGAGAAATCACAGATTTCCTGTGTGCAGACACTCTGAACACTCTGCTTATTAACCTTTACAAGTGGCACATTTTAGCCATTTAATTTTAGTCCTTACCCAGGCAGAAGTACTAAATACACAGAATAGTACCACTGACAGTGTGGTTTGAAATACTTCTGGACATTAGAGGAGCAGAGTGACAGGGCTGGCTGGGTTTCACTGGACTTATGCTTAAAACCAGTCCAAAAAATGCCTTAAAGGCAAGGCTTTGGATCACAGAGATGTTTCCTTTCCTAACTCCTACTTAGGTGTCTGTTTTTCCGTTAAAGTGAATAGGAGACATAACTTTAAAATGTTGTGATCTGGCCTCATGTGTCTGTTAGTGAAAATTAGTGAATATACATTTAAAAGCAGAACCACCCAAGTTACCAGATGTTGTTATTTCCTTTCTAACTCACTGCTGTTGTAATGAGGTGCTCTGCTCCTTATGGGAGCATCCAAGACTCCAGATTGGCATTGTTTTATTTTGCATGGGGAAAGATTTGGGAGGGTCACCAAACTGGTACAGCAAACACACACAGCAGGTTTATCATTCTGCACTTTGTTGTCTATGGAAAATGCTGGTTTTGAGCTTCTTTTTCTCTGTGCTGGTATTTATCAGAAGTGGCTTCATCAAAATTGTTAGACTGCTCTAAAATAAAGCGAGAATTTGCTTTATAAGATTTTCCTGTTGCCTGTATGCATTAACTAAAAATATTGTTCCAGCATTTTCCAGTCCATACTAGTTTTTTGTGTAGTATTAGCAATACCCACCAAGGGAATCACAGAATTCTCAGGCCAGCATGACATATCAGTGGAACAGGACATTGTATTTATACCCTGACTCTGTTTTAGGAGACACGGCCTGAAGGTTGTTGGAGCACAGTTGCCAGTTAATGATAGTCTGACTAGCAAGGGACATTTCCTGAGGAAGGAAATAAAAAGAAGTAGAATTTGAGATGTTTGCAGGTTTCAAATTAAGTACCATGTCCAGTTTAACATCTTGATTTTCTTTAAGAGGGAGTTTTTCTGGTAGACGATGCCGTGGGTATGGCCAGGAGCAAAGCCACGTGTTTGGTGTCCCAGCCCCTCAGAACCCTGCTGTGTGTGGGGGGCCGCTGTTCCAGCCCTGCTGGCACAGCTGGGGTGAAGGAGGATGGCAGCTGGCAGCCTGGGGGTTTCAGCTGTTTGTGTTGGTTTGCAGAGCCCTTCAACCGGCCGGCGTCGTTCAGCGGCCTCACCGCCGTGGGCAGCAACGCCTTCGGGGGGCTCGGGAACCCCACAGTCAGTGAGTACCTGGGCCTTGGCCCTCCCTGCTCTGCTGCTCAGCACCTGCACTCAGGGCACTGTTTGTCTCTTTTGTCCTGGTTGCTTACATCACCCACCACTAAGAGATGGGAATTTGGAAAGAGACAGTTTTCAGTATATCGTTTTCTCTTAATTGCTTAATCGTTTGGGTTCAACCTAGTGCTAAATGCCACCATTACATTGATCATTAAAAAAAAAAAAATTACAGCCTTTGAGTGTTTGTGAAATTTCCCATGGTTTTGTTGCATGTTCAGAAGTAAATAATATGTGCAGCTACGGAGCTGTGGATGGAAACATGTTTTTTTCCTTTCTCACTAGTAATCCAGGCCATATGCCTGGAAAAGATCACTAACCTGCATTTACTAGTCCAGGATCATCAACATTTCTCTAAATTGGGCCAGTCACAGAAAGTCATCCTTTTAAAAGTCACTCTCTTTCTTCATACTTCAAATCTGGCATGATATTGGTCACATATTATTTTATTTTGGTTCAGGATCAAATGCAACAAGTTCCATTATTTATAGTCCCTATAACAGTCATTTCCTGATATCTCCAAAATATTTGGAATAAGGATCATTGTCTCTTTTACCTTACTCCTTCATCCCTTGTCAATTTTATCCACAGCATTTCCCTTTCCAATTAAAAGAGCTGTCAGATGCCTGCCCGTTTTTAGGAATGAGACCCTCTAATGAATCTCTGTTAATTTCCTTTCCTTTTCCAGCTCCCAATAATATGTATTCATTTTAACTCTGAGTGCTGTAAAAGTTGTTTTGGTAAGTACCTTCACTAGAGCATACCTTTTTCTTAAACCTTTTTGTTTTCCACTTCACCATTTCAGCACCCAACTCAATGTTCGGCCACAAGGATGGCCCCAGTATGCAGAGCTTTAGCAACCCTCACGAGCCCTGGAACCGACTGCACCGAACTCCTCCTTCGTTCCCGACCCCTCCGCCCTGGCTGAAGCCAGGAGAGCTGGAGCGCAGTTCATCTGCTGCAGCTCATGACAGAGATAGAGATGTAGATAAACGAGACTCATCTGTTAGTAAAGATGACAAAGAAAGGTACGAAAGAACACTTCCAAGAATTGTCTAGTTCAAAGCTTGGGGCTCCGTTCCGCTTTTAACCCTCCCCAGCCTGGCACGTTGTGAATGCAGAGCTTCGCCAGAGGCACGCCTGGAGCTGTCCCCAGGGTGGCACCATGGAAGAGGCAGGTTTCCAGCTCAGCTGTTCTTCCCCTGCAAGGTTTCTCTTCCCACTTGCACCACACACTTCACCTGAAGGAGCTTTGCTGGAGCACAGTTCAGGCAGTGTCAAGTGGGAATAGAATCAGACCCACCCTCTGTTACCTTGTGGTCACATTGTCATAGGTCTCTTGAAGGGTTAACACGAAGATAGTGCCTGACAGGATGGAACAAAAGGATTCTGAAGTCCATCAGATGCTAATCTGCACCTTCAAATACTTAAATAACTTTGTAAATCACACCTTGTTTGCAAAACAAGTGATACTTCCTCCCATTCAGAAACGGCCTGACCAGAGGGACCAGTGCTAAAGGTGTGAGATGAGAACACTAAAATGCACCAGGAATGTCATGTGCCAAAACCACAGCAAGCTTCAGAGCATGCAGTTCATGAAAAGCACCTTCCTTCCCCTCAAAAAAGCCCCTACACTTGCACTGCTGTTAACACACCTTCCAACACAGTTTCTGTTCAGTGTTTTACATGGACTTGCATGCTCACATGTCCAGGCTGGGAAGGGTTAATGGAAAGTAAAACCTGGTCATTTTTTTTTTTGTCAGGACTGTTCCCATTATTCAGTTAATGCAGTAACAATTCCTCTTAACATTGAAGTTCCAAATTTATAAGAATTTGCCATTCAGCAAGTGTCATGCCTTCCTTGAGAAATGTAGAGAGGCTGATTTCAGCTTTTTCAGTTGTGGCTTGATGGCTTTCCTGTTAAGTTTGCACATTACTTTACTACATAATGGCTATTTGTTTCTAATATTTTAACCTAAAAGAATATTTAGGAGCTGTGCTTTTCTGACCTCTCTGTCACTAACCCAAAGATACGCATTAGTAACCTTTTCTAAAAGAAGTTATGCTAACACATTAGATATTCTAAACCTAGATGGGAGAGCTTTTCTACGATGTTCTAAAAGAAAGGCGAACTACAGAACTTTTCACCTACATTTTCCATTTGGAATATTTTCTGTTTGGTAGCATAGCTTCATTATTTTCATGTCTGATGTTAATTCTTCAAAAGAGATTGCTGTTACAAATTGGGGTTTCTGTCCTGCAGAAGGCTTAAGCATGTGAGTAACTGTACTGGCTTGAATGGCAAGGCATTTTAGTTGCTATGATCTGGGTAGTCTGTAGAATTATGTGATTGTTTTGGTTGCTGTTTTGTTGTTTTCTCATGAAGTGTTCCTGCTGAAGAAAATCCTTTACTGAAGACATTCCTTGCAAGCTACCTTGGCATTGCCTGAACTCCATATCAGAGCTCAGAACATACTTATTTTCAATAATTTGAGAGCTTAACAGTAAGCATCATCCATCCCTCGTCCTTGTGCACAATTCCAGCTTGCAGTGAGTGCAGTCCTGGTTCCACCCCTGCCCTGTGCCTGGCTCTGGGCTGGGACATTGCACTTTGCAGCATCTTCACACTGTGGCCTGTTTGGGGAGAGGCTGAGAATCCCTTCCCAGAGCTGTGCTCCCTGTGGAGAGAATGTCTGAGGAGCTGAGAGCCTCTCCTACCTCTTCCTTAACATTCAGTGGCACCCAGTGGAGTGAGCACAGAGCTTTCTAGTTGAGGTCCCAAGTTTGTTATCTATTTCAAATTAATCTGGCCAAGCAAAAAGAGCTGGGAGTCACACCCAAGGGTTTGATTTAATCTCAAAACCATCTGGTCATCAAGGGTCTAACCTTATCAACCCAGAAGTGGCCCAGGTAGCCAAAAGCATTGACCTCAACTCCTGGCTGCAGTGGAAAGGTCACTCAGAAGCACCTCTGAGCTTGGCACTCCCCACCTGAGGTCATTGTTGAATGGGGTGCAGATCCCTGGTGGCTGCTTTTGGATCAGCTGCATGGCCTGTGCACCACAGCCCCTCCCAGCCAGACTGAAGAGGTGAATCCCTGCAGACAGCCCAGACAGTGCAGAGCTGCAGCAGTGACCCTTTCCTGGCTGGGGGTGACACTGCAGAGCCCTGAGTGCTCCTGGAACATCGCATGTCCCTTCCAGCTCAGGGTATTTTAGGATTCTGGGATTGATTGCAGTTGTGAAGGGATTTTTTTAAAGACTCTCTTATTCCAGCCCAACATTAGGAAAAAAATCAGTAAAAACAGCAAATGTGAAAAGCAGGATTTGTTCCTTCTCAGTGGTATTTTGTTTAAAAGATGTCACTGAACACTTCCAGTATAATAATAATGGCATTTAAGGGTCTGCAATCCTAGAGCATTAAACCAAACCAACCAAGAATCTGTTGATCTTTCAATCAATATAAATGAGGCACACAGCATAAGAAATTCAGTATTTTTCAGTGTTGTGCACAGCCTCAAAGCTTCTCTTACTTGGTAGTAAGTTCATTGAATAATGTGATTTTTAGTTTCTTCTTTGTGGAGGCAGTGGCTTAGAGCTGTTCTCATACTATCAACCTAAGGAGCTCTTGACAAATTTGAGGATTAAAAAGTTGTTCCTTCTCTGTCCACTGGACTACGTGCAATTCACTTAGATGAGCTGGATAATCAGCAGCCTCTTGAAATGTTACCAACACTGTCATTGAATACAATGACATTGGCAAAAGAATTTGTCTTTTTGGTTGCACATATATTTTTCCTTAATTACAGAAAATGCCTGTTATTTTCCCTAAATTTTATATGTCATTTAAAGCACGTCAATTATACGGAAAATGGATTAAATATCAGCAAAAGGACTGAATGAGCTTTCCTAAGGAAATAAAACAATTAAGGATGCCTTCTGAACTAGTCCCATGAGCAAAATAAATAAAAGATTAGGCATTGCAGAGCCCACAAGCCAGTGTTTTTCCAGCAAAGTAAGAGAATTGAGCCTTCATGTTGAGAATCCTTCACTGGAGGGCCTTAACTTGATCTCCCTGTGTCCAGATCTAGAAGCTGTTAAATCAAATGCCCCAGCTCTTGGTGGAAAGCAAGTGGAGGGAAATGAGAGCTAGGATGTGATTTCCAGACTGTTCAGGTCGCAGTCAATGCAGGCAGCACCTGATCCCAAGCAGTGAAGTGCTGGACAGTGCAGATGAGGCAGGGCTGCTATCAGATGCTCTGTCTTCCATGTGTTTTCCAAGAGTCACATTCTGGACTTTGGAGGTCTCTCAGATGTGGCCCATGAAATGACAGTTTCAACAGTTCAGTCTAGACACAGCAAAAGATGCATCTGGTGAGAATATAATGAGAGTTTCCTTCTCCCAGGCATTTTTTCTGCATTTGCTGCAGTTTCACTGTCCAAAAGTACCTAGAGGTACAAACCTTACACAGTTCAGCAAAAAAAGGTGGCAGAAATGGTACAGGTGAAGGAGCAAGTGTCCACCTTGGAGTCGCCCTTGAAGCAGCTCATCTTGCCCAGTGTCACCTGCTGGCATGTCCCAGCCTTCAGGTGACACCAGCATCCAGACAGACACCGTGTCAGCTGGAGCTGAGGGGAGGCCTCAGTGCTCACCCATTCCACAGAATCCCAGAACTGTGGGGGCTGGAAGGGGCCTCTGGAGATCACCCACTGCAACCCCCTGCCAAGGCAGGGCCACCCAGAGCAGGTGACACAGGAACATGCCTAGGAGGGTTTTGTCTTCAGAGAGAACTCCGTGGGCATCCTCTTCCAGTGCTCTGCCACCCTCAATGGAAAGAAGTTCTTTTTTATGTTGAGGTGGAACTTCTTGTATTTTAGTTTCTGGCCATAGTAATTTTTGCCTTTAACAGGACATTGCCCCTCATCCCACATGGAACAGAATTTCTGTGCTCAACAAACAGCACATGTCCAGCACTGAGTACGTGGAGCTGTCTTTATGGAGAGACTCCAACTCAGAGGTCAATTGAAATTACTGAGAGGTTAAAATCATTGGAACTGAGGGATTAGATTCAGCTTGTGAATTTGATTAGTTTTAAATGGGAGAGCTTTTTCACTTAGCGTTGCCCATAACAGCTCCTGGTCAACACTACTTCTTAAAAATAATTGGTATGGAACCCATTTCCATATTTAGATTTTTGTTCACTGCCAGACAGCAATTCCCTAATCTTTTGTGCACCCTAACTAGATTTGAAAGATGGAATGAATTCACAGTATTTTCTGACTTTGTCCCATTGGCACTGTCCCTGCTCTGCTTGTTTTAACCTAGAAATGGGAAGGGTTGGTCATCTGAGGAGCAGCTGACTCCAGGGACGATGTTTTCAGAGCCCATCCGAAGGACGGGCAGACAGAGCAGACTCACCTCTGCTGAGGAGGTCGGCACATAACCCGTGTTATGGGCAGCTCTGTCAAACACTTGCACTGAGGGTCACTGCACACTCAGGGAAGTGCCTTCCTGTCAGAAAGCTGGGTTGGCATCATCTATGCTGGCTTCTTGAAGGGCTTTTGTCTCAGTTTGAAGAAGGAAACTGAATTGTGAGAAGTTAAATGAAAAGCTAGACATTTGAAAAGAATAGAGAAGTTAGTAGTGTACATAGGTCTGGAAATATTTTTAAAAGTAATTTGAAAAAGTAGTAATCTATTTCCCCAAATGTATTCTTAATAGAAGAAGTAGGTAGAATACTATTAACCATGTAATTTGGATTTACTTGCCTCACTTTTTGGATGAAATCAGTATGTTTTTCCTTTTCTCTCTCTCCTTTGCAAACATTTAAGGCCGCTGTGTTAGAAATACATGTCCTAGATCTAGATTCCCATGGGAGCCTTCTGTGGACTTCAGTGCTTGAGATCTCAATCAGGTTCTTCACAGAGCAGCTTTGGAGATGTGCTGCTGCTGGGATGAGATAACAGAATAGGCCAAGTTTAGAGATGGGATGTTCTGGAGTTTTGGGTGTGCCAAAGGCACAGTGCATTTACTGGTGCACATCTGCAGCTCTCTGCAAAGCCACGAGTAGAAAGCCAGGCACTCTGATGCATTATTTGCTTTGCAGAGCTTCTCATGCCTTCATTTCACACTTCTCTTTCTTGTAGGGAGAGCATTGAGAAAAGACACTCCAGCCATCCTTCGCCAGCACCTATCCATCCTGTAAACTCCCTCGGACATAACCGCAGCTCAGGTGAGCAGATCAGGAGCCATCTGAATCCCGAGGTTCGAGAAAAAGAGAAACCCAAAGAACGAGAGAGAGATCACTCCGAATCTCGGAAGGAAATTAATGTTGAAGAGCACAAGGTGAAGGACAACTACGTTTCGGAGAAAGAAGGCCTGAGCCATGAAAGCCGAGTGGTGGAAGAGTCGAAGCAAATGCCCAGGGTTCCTTCCCCCTATGCCAGGCCCCCCGTTGTGGAGAGCGCCAGGCCTAACAGCACTTCCAACCGTGAGGCCGACAGGAAGAACGAGCCAGCGTACGATAACCCGAAGAAAAGCAACGAAGTCAAGGTGAAGGAAGAGCGAAAGGAAGACCACGACGTTCAACCTGAGGGACCTCAGACTCATAGGTCATCTGATCAGCCACCACCTATATCCACATCCAACGTCCATCCAAGTCCTTTAGTGTCTATGCCCATGACTGTAGGTGTGACAGGTATACATCACATGAACAGCATCAGTGGCCTGGACAGGACTCGCATGATGACCCCTTTTATGGGAATTAGCCCAATTCCTGGTGGAGAACGTTTCCCTTATCCTTCTTTCCACTGGGATCCAATGAGAGATCCTTTGAGAGATCCCTACAGAGAGCTGGATATTCATCGGAGAGACCCCCTGGGCAGAGACTTCTTGCTAAGAAACGACCCCCTCCATCGGCTCTCTACACCAAGGTTGTATGAAGCAGACAGGTCATTCAGGGATCGGGAGCCTCACGACTACAACCACCACCACCACCACCACCACCCCCTGTCCGTGGACCCGCGGCGGGAGCATGAGCGGGGCACCCACCTGGACGAGCGGGAGCGGCTGCACATGCTCCGCGAGGACTACGAGCACGCGCGCCTGCACTCGGTGCACCCCGCCGCCCTGGACGGGCACCTGCCCCACCCCGGCCTCCTCACGCCAGGACTGCCCAGCATGCACTACCCCCGCGTCAGTCCCCCCACGGGCCACCAGAACGGCCTCCTCAACAAAACTCCCCCCACGGCAGCTCTCAGTGCCCCTCCACCTCTGATCTCCACGCTGGGCCCTCGGCCCGGCTCTCCCAGAAGGACTACTCCTCTGTCCACAGAGATGAGAGAGAGGCCTCCCTCTCACACCCTCAAGGACATCGAAGCTCGATAAGCAGAGTGAGACTCAATGAAAACCAGAGCAAGAGGGACAAAAACCTTGTAAATGAACATAATATAAAGACCTTCTTATTAGTCATTGATACAGACTGGGGATGTGACCCACTGTACAATATGTATAGACCTGAGTGCAAAGATTTTGAAATGATTTTTTTTGTATATTATATGTTGAAATTTTCCAGATCTTTTAGCCAAGTTCATATGTTCCTTGTGTCTCCTACTCTATTTTATTTCTAGTTTAAAATTATCAAAATTTGAACTGAAGAACAAGACATCAGTCTGAGTGATTTGATTAGAAACAAGCCACCACCAATGTCAACCCTACAAAGCTCTTTCAAACCAGAAGTGAAGTCAATTGTAGATATTTATGTAAAAAGATTGCTTCATGGATTAATGGTTCATATATGCAAAAAGGGTATGATGAAAGCTTTACTTTGTACAAATGTAAATAGATAAAATTAAGTAACATAATACATTAATACTTCTTAAACTGTGCTATTTGCAAACTTAATATTGATCAACACAGTCTGCTTATGCTGTGTTACTTATATTGTTATAGACAGCTAAACCCCTTCAACTATGCAATGAATTTTAAGGCTTTTCACAAAAGCCTTTATAACTCAAAGGAGCCTTTTCAACACACAACATAATTAAAGTCATATTTTCCCTGAACAAGCTCATTTATAATGGAAACCTATTTCTCTTGTTTTGATGAAGAAACAGCCTTTCAGAGGTGTAGTTCTCTGTGTAAACCCTTGCATCAGGCAGCTGAGGTCACTGTAGCTCGTGTGTCCCTTGAATGGTGTCAGGGTTAGTGCTCTGTGATCATTGATCTGGAGTCATGGCAGATTGGGTTTCAGTCATATTAATCTGGGTTAAATGGTAATAATCAAATGCTGGAGATTTTCCAGAACTTTTGTCACTTAACGTGTCAAATTTATTTTGGGAAGAACATCTGCTTATAGCCATTCCTGTTTGGTTTATTGCCAGTGTGTCATTTTTACCTGTACACACATTTTTTTGTGTTAAGTGATTGTTAGCTGCATTGAAACAAATCCTACAAGAAAGCGAATACTTTTCTAAATGATGGATATGTTTTCACTGTGGATCAGTAGTTTAATTAATGAACTCAATTACAGATTTCATAATGGAATTTATTGTATTTCAGTTGGTAATAAAGTCTGTGAATAGTTAACAGGTTAGCCTTGTTATTCCCTAATCATAGAAGACATGAAATAACATGGAGAACATGGTCCTTTTTAAAAATATGCATCAATCTTCTGAAATCTGTCTTTTCATAACACACTTTTTTATAATGTGTTAAGTTTCTTGTCTAAATATTTGGAGAGAATATGACTTTATCAGAGAGAATTCAATATCTTGTCTACTGGACTGTAAAATATATGTATGAAATAAAATTAGTTCCATTGGTCTTCTAGTGTATTAAAGTGCTATCTGAAGTTGTTACCCTGTTTTGGCAAAAAAAAAAAAAAAAGAAAAAAAAAGAAAAAAGTTAACTACAAACGGTTGTTTCTAATGATCAGAGATCTATTTTAGTAGTCAACTGAAGGTTTAGTTGTGAGCTTCAGATTTTTGTGAACTCCAGATGTTGTGCGGTGTTTCTTTTTTTTCTTTTTTTCTTTTTTTTCTTTTTTTTTTTTACGAACAAAAGGAAAAATACAAAAAAGTCCCAACCCTGAGGAATATGTACACTGGAACCGTAGTGGTAGCTTTCAGTATTGTAAAGAGATTGTTATATACAAACCTTTTTGCTGTTTATCCTGTATGTAATAAAGTCCTTTCTAGATCCTATGTGAACAGAAAAGTGAAGCGGCTCTCAATCTTCAGCATGTTTCCTCCTCAGCGAAGACTTGTGTAATGTAAATTGTGCCATGTTATTAAAAAATGTGAACTAAACTGCTAGGTGCTTCTTTGTGTGCAGTCCCCCATCGCTGCTATGGGGAGAAAGTCCTTTTTCCCAACCGTGGGGTTTTGTTCAGAAGGAGTAGCTAGCTGTTAAAAACATAAAGGAAATGGCAAGCTTTTATAAGCCATCTTATTGAAATTGTTAGGGCAGTCAGGGAAAAAGGAACAAAAAGGACACCAGATCCTTGGCTTGTCCAGATTCTTTAAGATATCGTATCACCCGACTTGGATTAGATTTTGATTAGATCGTAATCTTGGTCTGCTGGATGCACATCATTGAAAACCTGAGTTACTGAGGGAAGGCAGGTCTGACTGGCCACAGAAGGATGTAACTACTGGAGCAAGTGAGAGAGGCCCCACGAGACAGGGTCTGATTGAGAGCATCATCTTCCAGGCTCATCTCATCCTTGTTAGAGGAGCCTGACAGCTCTGGCAGCATTCTCAGAGGGAAGAAACGTGGTCTTGATTGTCCAGACTGTGATCCTTGTCCTCCCAGGTGCTGAGCAGACTTGCTGATGGTCCTTAATTCCCAATTAAGCCAATGAGCCCTCAGTCCCAGAGTCCCAGAAAGCATCGAGGCATTTCAGTCCCTTTGAATTCAATCCAATTTAAGTGCTCCACGCCTTTGAAGATCCGCGTGTCAAGTCTTCTTGTACTGGTGATGCTCAGAGGAATATGCCTGAAAGGTATAGTAAGAGATGAAACAAGATTTTTTAGTGGTTTTAAACTTCTTCAGATGCATTCACTGCTTTTCAGAAGTTTAATAAAGGGATGTTAGCTTGCAGGTGTAGACAATTTGATCTTTTTTGAAGGGTTTTCCATTCAGGACATTTGTCTTAAATCTTCTATTTTTGAATTCACTTGTGTTTAAGAAA
Organism: Eopsaltria australis; assembly: GCA_034509425.1. Taxonomy (NCBI): domain Eukaryota; kingdom Metazoa; phylum Chordata; class Aves; order Passeriformes; family Petroicidae; genus Eopsaltria; species Eopsaltria australis. The sequence goes on from JAVTVJ010000952.1 coordinate 463,646, forward strand.
TTAATTTCATTTAAAGACCATGCCAGATACCATCTGTGGGAATGAAATGAGTCAAAAGGCTATTAATTCTCTAGGATGTGTGAGATTTTGATCATAGAAAACCCTCAGTGTGCTTACAGCACCCAGGACTTTGCTTTAGGTTTTAAAGTCCCACCTTCCCACGTTCCAACTAATTTTCCACTTCGCAGCTTCCTGTCAGCAGCTGATAGGCCAACTACAGTGTATAGGAAAGGAATCTTTGAAAACAGTCCTAACATTTGTTTCCCAGTACATTGGTCATTTTATGCCATGCTTGGTCCCTTCTTTTTTAACTTCTTACGTTTTAATCTTTGCTTTTTTCTTACAAAGACCTAGCTCTAGCCTGGTTTCCTGCTTTTCATACCTTACTGCTGCCCTCTTTGCCAGTCCTGTCCTCTTGCATGGCCTAGGATAGCTAAATCTATCAGAGGCAGCAATAAACACTGCAGAACTTTTTCCCAAAAGTCGTAGATACTGTACATTGTTGTTCCTTTTTACCTTTGCCTGTGGGAGCTCATGAGAACTGCAGTCCTTGCTGGACTGGAAGATAGGCAGGTGGAGGTTGGGGAGGATTTCACTGCAAGTATTTTCATTTGCTGTGGCTGTGTCTCCTTGAGGAAATGTTTAGCACAGTTTGTGCTGATTTGAACTCTAATTATGGCTTCACACGTGCTGAAAGGCACTGGGGCATGGAGCAAGGTCACAGAGCAGAGGTGCTGCACTAACAGAGGAGCTCCTTGGCTTGCTGCTTGGCTTCTGGCAGGGAAGACAAGTGGGCAATGGTTCAAACAGAGACCAAAGACTCCAACTACCCAGGGTTTTGTTATTGCCACAGTGGCTTGGTTAAGTCCCACCTGGATAAACCAACTTCCTTCTTTGGACTCCACCTGCCAGCTTTGGGGTATACCCGTGCTTGTCTTCAGAAGGTGATTTGGAGCAGGATCCCAGCTTTAAATGGTCTGATTTGCCTTCAGAGTGTGACTCTGACTTAACTCTGGATGGAGGCTGGCCTCTGACTTAGCTGGTTAAGTGCGTGCAAATGAGTGCTGGGACTGGTTCCTGTCGTGCTGATGTCCTGGTCCCATCAGGTCCTTAAACCCAGTCCTGGCCATTCCTTACATGAAGCTCTTTGGGACACAGTCTGTCTCTTACTCTGATTGCACTGTGCTTGGTGCCCTGACTGAGGCAACTGCTCATTGTCCAGTGCAGCTATAATGCAAAGAAATCCTTCAGTCATACTAAAACTGAATGCTTCCGTGGATTAGCCATGGAAACCTGTATAAAAAACTCCACATTTTCGCTAGCTAAGGGTAACCAGAGCTGCAGGTGAGGACTGACTGCTCTTCGTGTGCCCGGTCTCCAGCTGGAGGGGCTTGGACTGCTTGTGCCTGTGGGCAAGGTGAAAGTTCCCAGCTGGCATCTGTTGGGATCACATCCCTTTCTTTTTCCACAGGTATCTTGCAACTGAAATCGTGTTAGCATGAAGATATTTCCTGGTCATAAAATATATCCCCCTCTTCATTTGTGCACAGTGAGGCCGCATACAGAAACAGGTATTTACAGATGTCATGTGCTGTCAGGTACGATACCAGGGATGACGTTCAATCCAGCATGAGGCAGAGTGTAAAATCCTGGTGCCACCCTACATCTCATACATCTGTTTTGCTGCCATCTGATGTTTTCTCTGCTGGTCTGGTAATACAGACTTCAGTATAGCAGTATCCTCGTTTTAGAAACAGGACAAATGCTGCTAGGAGCCCAGAACACAGAATCACTAGTGTAATACCAGGCACTGACTGCCTGCATGATCTCAGGAGTCACCTAGGGCAGTTGAGTTATTGCCCAAGTCACTGAAGAACAGAAAAAAGCTTGAATCAGATAAATTGCAGAGTCAAGGGTGGCAGAAGACGAGGAATTTCTGGGTTGCTCTTTTGGTTTTACGAAGTACTTTTAACCCTCCATATTAACATCTTGTGGCATCTCAGACTGCTAAACTTACCAATGAAGGAACGAGGTTTGCCTGTTTATTAAGTACCTCAAGTATTGACCCAAGCTGGTAAGGGCTGTGGTCATTCTGGTTAACGAGGGCATATTTGCTGTATTTTACCACCTAACGTGGCTTGTTTGATCATCGTATTGCTTAGTACTGAAACTCACTCTGAGTGAAGCTTTTTTTTGGTTGAATTTATATGTTTCTCTACTGAAAAACTTGAATTGAGCCCTAGGAACTGAGCGATCCACCCCTAATACAATCATCTTTGTTTCAAGACAAGATAATTAAGCGAGAATTGAATCAGCTCATTGCATAAAGATGTTACCCATCAAATACATAGTATGTTTATTAAATGTATATTTTGCTTTGCACCTTCAATGCCCTTTAATAGTTTCCATTGAATCAGTGTCGTTGTGCAGGTTTGTTTCATGCAGCAGAATTTCCATTAGCATCAAAAGCTTGGAATTTATTTTTTTTTTCTTTTACAGACAACTAAAAATGCAAGTATAAACTTCTAAGGATTTTCAGTAGTCCCTGTTTTGGGGCCTCAGTGTATTTGAGGTAACCATGATGTGTTTGGAGTTCATTTGATTAAAAAAAAAAAAAAAAAGCTATGTCCAGTTATTGCCAGCCAAAGGAAAGTTTTGTCTCCATTAATCCTAGAACAGTGAAGCAGAACTGGATTTATTTTAGCCTGTTAGAAAAGATGTTGTTCTGCAGCAGTACCACAAGAGGGTGGTTAAAGAGAGCCTGAAACGTGTGTAGGTTGTGCTGAAGGACGGGATGGCTCTGCTGTTCTGGGCATGGTGAATGTAGCTGTAAATTATTTTTATGAGAGCCTGCTCTGTGAGGAGCTCTCCTGTTCCTCTGCGTAAGAGACAGAAATCCCAGCGGTGCAGCGGCAGACGCTGCTCGGCCTGGCTAAGGACTGACCTTACTTTATCACATTTAATACAAGGGACTACAAGTGGTCCATACCCAGAGCATTCAGCTCGATAAAGGCAATTGTGTTTTGGAGAGTTAGGTTTAAATTGCATGGTGCTACAGTCCAGCAACAAAGCACATTGTGCTTGTGTTGAGGAAATAAAAGATCTTTCTCTATAGCAAATAGATACAGAATGAGTTAGTGTATGTCAGCTCAAGGAGTTGGACTCAATGATCCTTGTGGGTCCCTTCCAACTCAGGAAATTTTATGATTCCATTCTATGACCTCCTCAAAGACTCAGCACATCTGTCTGCTTCTCCCATTACCTGGCTTTTGAAAGGAGTAGCCAAGGACTAAGCAAGAGAACTGCTTCATTTGGAGATGGGAAAAGAAATTAATGCCATATTTTCTAAGGACATAGATTAAAATGGTTTAATGAAAATCACTAGAGCTGTCTGCATCATACCAGCAGAAAGCTTGGCCCTGGATTTTCCTTTTCTACCCTCATTGCCCTTGCCATGTGAGTGGAGAGCCAACCCCTTCCCTGGTGCTGCTCTCCCGACTCTCCCGAGGGGCACATGGCCCGAGGAGCAGCCAAGCATGGCCCACATGGCTCTGGCTGCTGTCTGGCCAGAGGAGGAGGCTGGTGGAGCCTTCCTCTCCCTCCTCACACTGCCCATCCCCACACTGCCCACAGCATGTGCTGGACATTGCTATGTCCACAGGGTCCCAGCTGGAGTGTCCAAGAGGAACCAGACCCCAACTGGTACCAGGGCACTGCAGTGTGAACTCAGGGCCGCTCTAAGGAGAACTGAGATCTGCCTCCCCACAGCCAGAACCCAGGGACCAGTGCTGCTCACCTGGGAGGCACAGCAGCAGGTTCCATGGGAAGAACAGATCTGAGCTGCAGTGAGGTGGGGAACTGTGCTGAGGAGATGGGGGCTTGCACCCGCACACCCCAGAGAGGACAGGGGCACCTCAGCACCCAGATACTGGGGGGCTCCTGATAGCAGCAGCTGCCCCCAAGGCAGAGCCTCACAGAAAGAGTGACTGGGCATTGGAACGGCCTGACCAGAGAGATGGTGGGGTCACCATCCCTGGAGGTGTTTAAGAAAAGACTGGATGTGGCACTCAGGTCTGGGTGACAAGGTGGTGTCAGGTCATAGGTTGGACTCGATCTCAAAGGTTTTTTTTCCAACCTAGTCATTCTGTGATTCTGTGATGCTGTGATTCTGTGTTTTTTTGTTCTGTGACCCTGTGACCCTGTGATCCTGTGTTTGATGCTGTGATGCTGTGTGTGTGTTCTGTGATGCTGTGATTCTGTGGCTGGCAGTCCTGGTGAACACGTCTCATCCACCTCGCAGCATTATCGCTGGGGCTTGTTGTCAGCGGAGTCATGCTATGATAGTCATTATGGTTTTAAATGACTCATTTTCCACTTAACTGTATTATTGTGGCTTACCGAGCATCTGGAGCTTTCCAGCAGTAAATACATCACTGACTACTACAGCAATGTACTAATCTGTGGCTTTGAAGAATCTCTTCAACAAAATGCAGCCGGGGCAGGCAGGTGGTGGTGCATGTGTGGGCCAGCCCTGCTCTCTAGGGTGTGGAGTTTTAGGGTCGGTTTCAGACGGCAAGGACAGACGAGAGATCTCTGCAGTTGGTTTGTAGAGCATGAGGTTTATTGTAAAAGAGCGTTAATGTAAGAGACCTGCTGAGAGCTGCCAGACGCAGCCCGGAGCAGGTCAGAGAGACAAGAGAAGAGCTAAGAGAGCTAAGAGGGGTTGAAGAAGAAGAGAGAAGAGAAGAGAGCGAGCTTGTCACTTACAATACAATAAATCATCTTCTGTGTTGAATATTCTAATTTTCATTAACCAATTTAGAACAAACTACAAATCTTATAACATTTGCATACAGCCTATGAGAACTATTGCATTACCATACAGTGTTATACTTTAAACTCTAAAAGCTGCTTTTTGGACCCTCTGCTAGGTTGGTGGGGTCTGCTCTGACCCTTGGACCTGTCTGCAAGCAGAGGGTGTTGTTTAATCAAAGGGGGGATTACTGCAGGCAGCCATGCCATTGTTTTCTAGTTGTTCAGTAACTGCAGTTTGGCATCTCAAAGCTTGTCTTCATTTCAATCTTACTTATAGTTTCTACATTCTCAGCATCTTTTACTAGGTAATCATATTTATAAGGTTTTCCTATTTCATCTTCCCCAACACTAGGGTACCTGTCCCACACTGGACCAAACACGGCTGATGCTGATGTGCTTGCAGGAACTGGTGGAGCATCATTAGTGCAATTTGATGCCGCCGGAATTTGGCATTTTTGTAGGAGAAAATGAGAGATTCTTGTCAGATGCACACGAGAGACCCTGCGCTGGTGCTGAGGTAGCCAGGCCTGTGAGGTGCTAGTGTCGAGGTGCTAGTGTCTCGGGGAGCAACGTGGGTCTGCCCTGAGCAGTTCTTCCAGACTGGAAGGAGCCCCTGCGAAAATAAGGAAGGATTCTTTATATCATATTATTTCATGGTTTTTCTGCGCGGCTCCCGCAGGCACGGCCGGCGATGGAGCTGCAGAGGGCAGTGTGGGAGAGGGAAAGGCCGCTCAAGATGGCGGCGCGCTGCGGCACTAGAGGGAGATCGCGGGCTGGAAAATGGACTGAGAGGAGAGGGAGATCGCGGGCTGGAAAATGGACTGAGAGGAGAGGGAGATCGCGGGCTGGAAAATGGACTTTATGGGGCCGTTTGGGCGGGTTTGACCCTCGGGTGGATCCTGCCTGCTAGGGGCTCCTCTGCCGGGCTGCAGGAGCTCCTCCTTGGGCAGCCGCGCCTCGAGCTCCCCACAGGCCTCAGCATCTCCCGCTCCCCGTGCCAGCTGCGCGGTGCTCGGCTCAAGTCGAGCTGGGACTCATTTTGATAAAGGCACCTTGAGAAACATCTCGAGAAATGCAGCAGGTTGAAGTAAAGGCTGGAAAAAAACCGCGCCGTCTGTAAGTTCATGTGTCGCCTGAGGTGATGGAAAAATGAAGTGGGAAAAGGAGCAGGTGCGACAGACTGGGGTTTACATGTGTTCATTTACTTGTCATAAAATGAGTCATCAAACGCGGTTGTTTCTCTGCCGGCACCTCTGAACGATGGCCCCGGGCTTTGGTCCCCGGTGCCCTCAGCCCTCAGAAGCACAAACTGGAGACAGCAGCAGATGAACAGGGAAAGGTCACTGTCGTGGGCTGCAGCTCCACATAAAGCTGGTTAAAAGTAAGAAACAAAGAAAGGGGGAAAGCTTGTTTAGGGAGGAGAAGGAACTCCCCTACAAATCCTTTCCCTCCTTTGAGATTTTTGTTAGCCACATTCACCTTGTTGCCTCTTCCCCAATAACCTGTGTCATTTCACATTTTTAACTTTAAAAGAAAGCAAGATGCTGGGATACAAGGGAAAGCCTTTGGTGGTTTATTTCTTCACCTAAGTTGTGTTTCGTTAGACAGGTTTGAGATGAAAATGGTTTTTTTTCCCTGAACACCATTGTGACCCATTTGGACAATACTCCTGGGCATGGTGTGACTCTTGGGGACAGTGCTGTGCAGGGCAGGAGTTGGACTCTGATCCGTGTGGGTCCCTTCCAACTCAGCAGATTCCAAGTGCATATTAAAGCCCGATGGTTTGCAACCAAAGTAATTACTTATATTTGAAGCTTGGGGGTAACTGGTTTTTGACTCTTTACTGTAGGAGCTGGATTGGATGATCCCGATGGGCCCCTTCCAGCTCAGTGTGTCCTGTAATTCTGTGACATGGACTCGGTGGCTGAGGCAGCATGTGGGGCTGGGTGACAGCAGGACAGTGGGGACAGGCAGTGGTCACTCATTTCTGACCCAGGGTGGGCTGCATCCTCCACCTGGGGTGGAAGAACCAGGACCTCCAGCATTTCTGAACAGGAATTTGTGTGTGTCCCAGTGTTGTATACATTTACTGTGATGGTTGGACTCATGAGCTCTGCTATCAAGGGGATGCAGCCAGACTGTGTGGAATTAGACATAAAATTTGTTCTCACACCAGTTGTGAGCAGGTAAATTCAGTGTGTATTGTTCTGTAGTGTGTTTATTCAGACGACTGCATGTTTTAAAATTTGATTTCAAAGCAAAGGACCAGAGGATTTAGGTTTGATATCTGTTTCTGTCTTAAGAGGAATACTGAGAATATGTGCCTTTGTTTTTTGCCTCTGATAAGATTCTCCTCCCTTTGCTTCTTGTAAAGAACTTTTCCATCTATTATTAGGAATTCTATATGAGAGGTTTCATCATGGTCTTTTGGGTTGTTTCTTTTTTCCCCCCCAGTTACAATTTCTAATGCTCATTAGCAATGTAGTAAGTCTGGAGATTATGTAGTTTTATCTTGAATTTGGAGGGATTACAATCAAAGTGGGCATCGGATTTTAAGAATTATCCTGTAATTAATGCAAGAGCTCTATATCACTGCTAATTCTAGACTCTGTCAACTTGTTCCCTCTCTCTGCAGCTTTGGCTTAGCAAACTTTGCTCTGAATAGTCCCATGACTACTTGATGAAGCAGAGAACAGTCTATTTCCAGAAAATTTCACATAGAGTAGGTGGATCTCTGTCTAATTGATCATTTACATGAGTTTCTGTGAAATCTGACATCTGGACTACTGTGGGATCAAACTAGGCTTTGTTTTTGTGCATGGCCCTTTTACAACCTTCTCCCCAAATGTGCAGGACTGAATTTCCCTGTCACTGAAGGGCTGAACCAGGAATGCCCTTGACTTTCCCTTCCACAAATGCCTGCAAGATTCTGGTGTGTGAGCTCAGCACTTTGCCAAACCTGGGAATCCAACTGAAAAATAAGAAGACATCTCTGCAGCACTACACTTGGTGATTCATGCTTTTGATTTTCATTTTAAATGTATCCTATCAGGGAAACTTCACACTTAACTCATCAAGATAGCAAAAGACCCTCACAAATATATATTGGTGGGGACAAAAGACAAAATGTGATGATTAAGTTTAAAATGGTAGGGTTTTCTTTTATCTAGAATAGTACATTCAAGTTTTGGCTCTATAAAGGAAGATTGGTTTGCTGTTACCTTGTCTTTTTGGCATGTGGCTGTCTTCAGGAAGCTCGGATGGATTCTTTGGATGGCTTTTTTATTGGCAGATACAGAGTTAGCACCTTCATCTGTAATATCTGATGTGTACAAATCCAGTACTGTAACTTCAGCCCGGGGGGGATCTTGTGTGGGGATGTTTATGCTTTGGAGGAAGGGACACAGGATGGTCTAAGTGAGAGATGAACAGAAGATCTAAAAGGAAATGAACAGGAACTCACTTGTAAAATAAAAAGGTTTTAATGTGAATTTTTGAACCTGCAAGTGTTGCAAAGACAGAGGCTGATGATACATGTAAATCTTTTCTTCTTGTAGGCAGCTGAAAACCTGCTGAAGCTAATCGTAAACTTTCTCACTGCTGAACATCAGAGAAGTCCCAGGAGTTCCTGAATTTGTCACAGGTATGGAAAAGTTTATTAGATATGTTTTGGGAAAAGTCAGAGCAAAATCATCTATTTTGATTCATTCAGTAAAGCTGAACATGCTGCCAAGGGCACCATTTTGGGTTGTGATGCTCTATTTTGCCTTTGCATCTCAGTAAGACACTCTCAGATTTACATAGTGTTTCCAGTACCAAAATGAGCCTAATTATCCAGATTTCCTCATGCATATTATCCATTGTGTTATATCTCCATCCTGTAGATATTTGAAAACAGTAAACAAGAAAAGTCACTCTTCTGGGTGGAGAATTATATTGTCCTGACAACTTTTAAAGACTAAACAGGAAATGTCATTAGGAAATGTTTACCCAAAGTGAAGTAATGGTTTCTAATGCCCCAGCACAGCCACAGCCTGAGGTTGTTTGCCAGCAGGGCAAACAGAGAGCTGGGACCATACCAGCTTCAGGAAGCAGAGTTCAGGCTCTCTGTGGATCCCAGTTTTCCTGAGTGTATTCCAGAGCAAGCCAAGCCTCTCTGGGCTGCTAAGTCAAGAACCAGGTCTTTGCAGTAACCAGACTTCCAGGTTCCCAAAATGCTGACATGTAGCAGTCCAGAGGATCCCAAAGAAGTTTCTACTGAGAGTCTTTTCCTTTGAATTATGACCAAAGACTCCCTTCTCATATTTTCCCTGAAGGGTGCACAGACCTTGAATTTGAAAGTTCTGCCAGCTTCAGTAGACACAAGTTTCCTAAGGCTGCTGGTGCTGCAGAGTTAAACCAAAAGCCCTTCAGGTGATTTATGTGTCTGCTCTGCCTGTGATGTTGTGAAATCCCTGCAGTCTGAGAGTCTATGGGGAACTGGCCCCTGTTGTTGGGAGAGAGTACATTCCAGGAAGCATTTTCATTTTGGTTCATTGCCTTTTTCCAGTGTTTTCCTGGAAAATTTTCATCAGTTCTAATTCTGCCTTGTGTGTTTCAGTGGCAAACACCAGCCTGGCACATGGAACGCGTGCGTGTGGCACTCAGCCCTGGTTTGGGCAAAGCCTAAAGGCCACCACAGAGCTGTAGCTCCTCAGAGAGCCCTGTGTGCCTGGCTGAGGGCTGACTTCCCACAGGGACCACATCAAATCTGGCTCAGAGGTGCTGGTGCTGTGCTCAGGAGATCACAGAGCTGCAGGAATGGGAAGTGAAGGGGAATCGCTGCCTACCCCAGCAGGAGGGTGCTTCACCCCAGAGCAGCAGCTGCATGTTGTGCCATGGTGATCTCAGCTGTCCCTGTGGAGCTATTGGATTGTTTGGATTTGCTTAGTTTTGGGTCTGAGTCAGCTGTGCCAGGTTCTGTAATGCAGGAAAAGGTGGTCCAGGTATGGAATAGCCAAGAATGTGCAAAGACAATGGTACAGCTGTGTTGTAATGGGATGGGCTTTGGTGCCAGAGTTTTTACAGTGGTTTAAGGGTTGCAGTTTTTTCAGGCAGTAAAGAAGCACTTTGGGGTGAAATTTAGTGGATGCTCAAACCAATAGCTTTCAGGTGAGCTTCTCCCACAGGTGGAAGGTGATGGCAGGGGAGGAAGCGTGCAGGTGTTTGCTCTTAGGCAGCTGAACTCCAAACCTGAACTGGCTTGAGGGAGGGGGAGCTGGCAGGTTTGCTTTGTTGCTTCTCTTCTTCCAGGCATCGTAAACCAGGCCAGGATATGGTTGTATAAATTTAGTATTTCACTGAACCAAGAGAGTAGTTGAAGACTTGCAGGTACACACTGGCGACAGAGCTTTGCCCATCTTGTGGAGAGTGTTTTTATTCTCCAGAGTCTGATAAGTCATGGGCTTTGCTGATACCTTGTATGTGTTGAGCTGATTGTTTAATAGTCAAAGTGGTCTGTTTGTTCAGTATCTCTGTATCTCACAGACTAAAGTATCTTTGGTTGTTTAGTTCATTTTGGTATTTTGTCCTGTCTCTAAGAGCAGTTTATAAATGAGGAGCCTAGTTCCAGAAACGTGAAATTCCAGACTGTATGAGCTGGTAGAGGAGGAGGGGATGAGCCCTCACCTGTGGTTCCCCAAGTCCATCCTTATCACCAGCCTGGCTGGCACCACTGCAGGGCTGGTACTTTAGTCAACTCCAGATGACTCAGGAGTTGGGAAGGAGAGGAGGGATGCAGAGTGACACGTCCAGCCCCAGAGCTGGTCACTTCAAACCATGAATGACTTTAGGGTTTCAGGAATTCATTCTAACACTGCAGGTGCTTAGGCTGCTCTTTACGGGAACAAAGACTTACCCCTTCTGGGTTGCACTGTAGCATTTTTGCCTGCCCTAAATTCACTTAATTTTAACCTAATCGCTCTGTGTTTTTTTAGTGTTTCTGAGCAAGTACCACATTGCTGTCTCAGCAGTAGTAGTGGGGAGTTGAAAGGAGTTAATCGTGCTGCGTAGCTTAATGCCTTATGGTTTATTATTAAGAATAAAGACAAATGCTCCACTATTTTATCTCTAATGTGCAGTTAACTTAATTCCTAATCCTCTGAAGAGATGGTGTTCTTCCCAACGTTTTTGGCTTCTGCCTTGCTTTCAAGCTGCACGTGAAACTTAAAAGCTGAAATGCTCAGTGCGGGGAGAATTTTAATACGCGCATGCATAAATCAGTCCTCATTAGCTTCCCCTTAACCATTCAGGGAGAGTTTTCCTTTTCCTCTGTGCTTTCTTGGAATTATTGCTCAGCAGACTGCTTTGCTGTTCCTTGTGTGTGCAGTGGCCACTGAGTCGTGGTGCTGTGCAAACATGGCCATGGACTGGTGGGATGTGAGCTCAGTTCTTCCCCTTCAGTGCTGGGAATTGTCTAAAATTCCTGTTCCTCCTTGCTGTGAGTTCTTTTCTTAGCGTGGCTGCCGCCTCCTCCCCGTTATTTCCACAGCTCCCTGCTCAGTCTGCCTGCTGGAATATTCACTGAGGACAGGGGGGCTGTGCTAGCAGTTAATAAGCTTTTGCAAGTAGCTACAGTGTTACAAGGATGGTTTTATTCCTTGTCAGTATATTACAATGCAAAGGTATTTAGCAAACAGTTTAACAAGCAGAATTTTGGCACTGTCGTATTTTCACTGCTGCAGAAACTTGTCCCTGTTCATTCTTTGGGATAAACACTCCAAAAATTCCAAGCTGACATCTGTGCTCAGGTTCAGTTTTCAAGCTGTACATAGTCACCAAAGCCCGTTGTTAGAGAGGATTGTTTTCACTGCTCCAGTCTTTTAGGTAAATTTAATTTCAGTCTCTTGCAATTTTTCTGTTCCACCAGCACATTGATCTTGCTCCACTCAGCTAATTGGATTAACTCATTTGCTGTATTTATTGTACAGTATTGATTTGATAATACCAATCTTCCATCTCAGTGTAATCTCATATTTTCTCTGGCCTCAAATCAGCCCTGCTAAATGCCCCTTCTGCCCCACCTTTGCACTTGGACTTCATATAAAATCACAACAGTGATTAAAAGCCCTGAGGCTAATCACGCTCTTCCCTGCAGGCCTGGTGTGCCTTGCTGCCTTCATAGGCACTGAAGGCTGAGATAAAGGTGTTGGATAATGTTCCCACATCTCCTAATAGCTGCTCTGTGCTGACACAAGTGACCTCTCAAAACCTTGTGTTTCTGCAGGCATTCAGTCACTTGGGTGCTCAGCTTTGGTGCCTTTAGGGGAGGATAAATACCTCAAATATTTGTTTCCCTGTGCTCACTCCTCAAATGTTCAAACTTCGGGCAAGAGCTCAATATTAAAGTTCCCTGGTGACCTGTGAGAATCTCCAGGTGTCTAAAGTGTATAAATCTTCAGCTTTCATAAAGTCAAGAAATGTTTGCAGTGAGGCAAAGTTTGAATCGCTGAAATTAGCAGCAGCTTTTCAGGAATTGTGGTAAGACAGATTCTGTGTAGATCCTCTCTGTAAAGAAAGGGTTTTGCTGCTTGACAGTCAGGTGAGCAAGTTCAAGTACTTATGGATTCTGCAGAGTTTGAAGCTTCCTGTGCATCTTTATTTTGATTCCTGAAAAAACATGTTTGTTATGTAGACTGCATTCTCTAAAAGCCTGGAATTGTGCTGTGGGCTGGTCAGTGGATTTTCAAATGAGCTGAGGCTTTCTCCAGCCCAACCTGCCTTTGCCTGTCTCTGGGTGGCCTCATGGTGTGGGAGGCTGCAGGCACCTGCCCCAGGTGAGGCAGGGACTGAGTGACCAAGGCTGATCCTCTGCAAGGAGCTCCTGGTGATCCTGGAAGTTCTCCTGTCTCCTCCAAAACAGGACTCCAGTAATGACTTACCTTGGCACAGGGGAGATGGGAAGCACAATGTTCTGCCTGCCCCTTTTTGCTGTTGATGCACAGGGCTTGTTCCCGCTCAGACTGGCTGTGCAGTCCAGAGCAGAGGTTGATGTGCACGCACACGGGGACTGCAGGTGTAGGCAGCTTCATTTGCTGTCTCACTTTGCAATTGTCACAGGGTTTTAAAGAACATTTTCATTATTCTCTGGCAGTTGTGAGACACTTCCGTGGTTTGACAGCTTCTGTGCCAAATCACTGTTCATCACACAGATGAATTTCACTTTCAGTGTCAACATTTCACTTTCCTGAGATCCAAAGCTGCAGCTTAAGTAAGGAGAGGACAACCATCAGAAAGTAACAGGCTGTAGACATGAGGGGTGTGTGGCTGCTGTCACAGGGATGCCAATAGAAGATGTGATTGTGAGGGATTGAGGGGGATTTTTGTGCTGTTTGACATTACATTGACTGAAAATTTGGTTATTCCCTTTAGAGCTTGGGTAGAAACAGCTAGACTGCTGAGAGGGGTGGGGGAAACACAGCAGAAAAATTGCTAGTTGTACCTGCTCAACCTTAGCCATTCCTTGAGAAAATAAACCTTTTTCACTTCCTTCCCTTGTGACAGTTCATTTCTGAGGTTTTACTTGTATTTATTAATAAAGAAATAACCTTAAACCTCAGAGAAAAGGATTATTACTTATGACTCTAACTTGCTAATTCCTCTCACTTCTCTGAAGGAACAGTGCAGTAGCTGACAGCAGGTTTTGGGAGGCCCAGCCCTGGGCTGTGGCTGGCTGTGGGACTGCAAACAAATGTGTGTTCAATCTGGGACTGTCTCCAAACATCAGTGCAAGGCTCTTGAAATGGGAATAGAAGTTATTTAGGGCAAGACTTGAAAGGAGCAGCTGAGGTCACTTGTCTTGGGCAGCCTGGACAGGAGAATGCTGAGGGGGGATTTCCTGGCAGGCTGTGCCCTCCTTGAGGGGTCAGTGGAGGGGAGGTGCTGGTCTCACTCTGGTGACCACAACAGGACATGAGGAAGTGGAGACTGGACACTGGGAAGGCTCTCTGCTGAGGGGTGCTTGGTCCCTGGAAAGGCTCCCCAGGGAAGTGCTCATGGCACTAAGCCTGCCAGAGTTCAAGGAGCTGTGGAGGACGTGTCTTCTTATGGTTTTGTTTTTGGCAGTCCTGCAAGGAGCAGGGAGTTGAGTCTTCCTCAGGGATCCCTTCCAACATGAGGGATTCTGTGATTCAGGAACATCCCATTCTTTTGTTTGATGGAGTAAACACTTTGCAAGACAAGCAAGCACCTCAGCCCAGCTCAGCTGCCTGCACCCAGGCAGGTACATTGGGGTGGAAGTGTCAGTCAGGTGTTCCTGAGCCGAGTACAAACTGCTCATTATGGCCTGGCAGTGTTCACATCATGAGACAAAAAACCTCTGCTGAAAGGCTGCTGTGCAGTGGGTAACTGTTTTGAAAAACTAAGCTTGTGAATTAGGGTTTGTTTCTCATAGCAGCTTCTCTAGAATGAAGTCCTGCTTGGCAGCTACCTGAGGGGCATGGATGTCCTCTGGTACAATTTAGCACTGTCCAACACAGCATGACAGGGGTCTATTACTTCATCTCAGAGCAACTAACAAGCAGAGAGTGTTTGGCAGTGTTTGATCAGGGAATTGGTGTTAAAAGCCAGGTTATTATAAAAATGGGGAAAGTTTTATACACATGGAAGTGTCTGGTTGAGCAAAAATAACAGCTACCAGGTGGCTTGTGCTAACCAGGTAAATAGGGCTAAATTGTGGTTTCCATGCAGAGCTTGTGGAGGATATCCAGCAATTTAATAAGCTCCAGGAGCATAAGAAATTCCTAAGGGCCCAGTCTTGCAATGCACTCTGCAAATGGACTTAATTGAGTTGTAATGAGGCCAGTTATGGGCAACTGTTCCACCTGCATGCAGCTCATTGCAGGACAATGTTCAAACTCGTGAGTGCACCATATGTTAGAGCAGTATTTAAAAATTTCAAGTTAACTGAATCAGAACACCTTATTTCTGCTTGAATTCACAGTGCCTTGAAATGTACCTCCCTGCAAAGGGGCAGCTCAAAGGAGCTGGATGAACCCAACCTGCACTGGGAATGTTTGGGGTGAATCTTCTAAATTGTTCATGTTATGATCTGGCATAAAGTGATCCTGCTGAGAAATTATGCATCAGTCTGTGACTAAAAATTACCTGAGAAGGAACTGCCATTGGAAAAGGTTTGAGGTGGGCTTCTGGTCTTCAAAAGCCATGGAACCCATGGACTGTTGAAAGTGTGGCACACTTGTGTGTTCCTGCTATAAACAGTTGGTTTTATTAATAAAAAGTAATATATTTTTACATCCTTAAACATTAACAGGCAGCTGAGTATAGGAGAGAGCATTCTGATAAAAATTTAATTTTTTTTAAAATTCCTGACAGTGTTTACACACTGACAGTTGAAGAGAACAGCAAATACCTTCAAATGTTTATTTAGAAATAAAATTGGTTACAGGGCTGACTAATGCTGCTGAGGATTGGGTTCCAATTATGTGACATATCAGAGGGGCTGACAGGCACAATTCCCAGAATGGGATCTTGGAGGGAGGATGTGCTGCTGCAGTGATAACTTGAGCCTTACAATTTTCATCCTAAAATGATTCCTCTGGAGGTGAGAGAACCACGTTTGAGTAAAATGCATGACTTCATTTCATCACATTTGGGGTGGAAGGTAGGCAAAGTTTGAGGTTTCTTTATTAAAAGCAAGCTGAAGTTATTTAAACTGCATCCCACACATCAAATGCTTCTCTCCACACTACACTAGTCCCATTCTACTGAACTTGCCCTGAGGGTTACATGTAAGTCTCTGCTGAAATGTAATAATTGCTGTCTAACCGTGTCTTAAGTAGGTAAAAATGATCTATCGATACATAATAAACAGAGATAACGAAATATTTTATTCATGTTGTCTGAAAGTCTCAATTATTTATATTTGGGTATCAATTAGAGTTTGCATTTAAACAGGATTCAGAGTAGCAGCATTCCATTCACTTACTCTAAATTAGATGGCAGTATGTTTCACTTAATATAAATTGTATGTGATTACTTACAATCAGTTTAAATCAATAAGTTTGTGATGGATTTTTACCCAGTGCTGTGGTTTCTCAGTAATAAATCCCTTGTTTAGTCCAGAAGGCATCACTTCTTTTGGCAGCTTTCCATGCATTTCAGTAATGAGTATTGGATAGGCACAATTTCAGCAAATCAGCATTTAAGAAGGAAAAAAAAAAGCCCCTATAGAGGATAAACGCATTAAAAAAATCAATTTACCTCAACTAGTCCCAATTCAAATTAATAGAATACTCAGCTCTGAGAATCTTGGAGTCTGTTCCTTGTAGCAGAAATTGGTGTATATCCTGGCTTAATAATGTGAAGGCAGGGAATGGGAATGTGGTCTGTGATTCAAGGGCTGGAAGCTTTGTTACAAAATCCTCGGAGGACAAGTGTAGAATATGATTTTGTTTGGTTGAATGGAGTCACAACCTGGCTTGACTTGTTCCTGAGGTGCCTCCCATGTGCAGAAAGCGTTGTCCCTGCTGCGGAAGAGAACACTCCCGTGGACTGGAGGAGGATGCCCTGGAGACCTTGCATGGTGGTGACAGTGTGCAGTAAAAGATATCCCAGCTGCAAAGAGCCCCAAGAGGCACCAGGCACTCAGGGACGGTGACATCCTGGGTTTTGTCGGTCACCCTGAAATATGGCTTGCTGCTGAGATGGGTGTGGAGGGTGTTGGTGAGTTCCTTGAAGGTGAAGGAAGAGGTCAGAGAAGAGATGAGTGAGAGGGAACCTCAGCAGGTAGGGGCAGAGCAGGGCCCAGGCTCTGCTCTGGGGCCCAGCAGTGGCACCAGAGCCACGGGCAGGGACTGAGCCCAGCAATTCCCCCTGCACAGGAGGCACAACTTCTGCCCTGGGCAGTGCCCAGCCCTGAACAGGCTGCCCAGGGAGGGGCTGGAGTCTCCCTCAGCGGGGATATTGCAGAGCCCTCTGGACACAATCCTGTGCCCTGTGCTCTGGGATGGCCCTGCCTGAGCAGGGAGGTGGCACCAGGGGCCCTCTGTGGTCCCCTCCAGCCTGGCCCAGCCTCGGGTTCTGTAATGTGGGCTCTAGGGATGATGGAGCCCAGTGACAGCCAGCCTGGCTGTGGCACTTCATGGGTACAAGGGACAGTCTTCACCCCACCTACTAGTGAACTGCTGACAGAAAATCTCTTAGTCTAAAGCATCTCCTCTAATCAATCACATGGGGATGGGGGCAGTAATTAATTGAGTCAGAGTGGAGAAATTGGTTTTCATCTTCCTGAATGGAAAGCTGTTCCTAGGCCAGGAAACTGCTCCCTGTCTCTCCTGTGAGCTCTGTTCCCCACCTCATTCCTGCTCGGGTGTGAGCATCTGGATGGTTGGGCTCTCTCCCATTTCATGCCTGAGCTCCCCGTTAGAAAAGGCACAAGCTGGCACAGTGCTGCTTCCCGAGCCTGAGCAGGCTTCACAAAGGAATTCTGAGAAGAAATAAAGCATGGAAATAAATTACCGAAATCCTGAGCTTCAAAGAGTGCCAAAAAGTCAGGGAATGCTAAGTATTGCATGGGATGGCAGCAAGGGAGCAGTGTAGGGAAGGGTCTGTGGGAAGAGAGCAGTACAGTGTAAAACAAGCCTTTGTTTTGGTGCAAACGCAGTAGTTCAGAGATGACTTGCACAAAATCACTGAACTTTGATGCAAGCCTTGGAGTTAAAGATATGTGCTGTCATTTGCAGGGTGTTCTGTTCCTCTGTATAAATTGTCTGTCTTTTCATTCTTTTCTGGAGTACGGGGTTGGTTGGGAATCCGGGTGGCAATTGTGGGGCTCCTGCAGCCAGAAGGGCGGTAAAGGGATGTTTAACAGCATGGGTTGCCTTTTGTTGTTTAAGTTCTGCAGATCTGCTGGCCATTTGGCTAAGAAATAGAGATGTTGGTGGTTATTTCTCTTAAGCAGAACGAAGTGTACTGGGATGGGTGTTGTGGTCTGTCACCTGCTTTCTCTTTGATGGCACAGAGATGCTTCATTCCTCTTTGTTAACACTGACCTGTGGCCTCCCATGTATGTGCTGTGTGTGCTGGCTGGACTTGTGCTCCTGCTGCTTTCTCAGAAATGCATTATTAGTTCCTGAAGGTGAAGGATTATTTTGTGTCTGGGCTACCTGAATGCTCTAATTTGTAAAGTTATTGCCCCTGGATGCAGGCCTTGCATCAAGGCTGGTGCCAGAAGAACTATTCAAGGTGTGCACGCAGGTGTGTAATTTCATGGTTTAAATTCATTTGCTTTAGAAGATCATAGCGTGATTTGGGTTGGAAGGGACCTCCAGGATCATCAAGTTCCATGTCCCCATAGCGTGACCCAGCTGGCCCCATCCAGTGCCTTCCTTCAGACTTGCAGTGTGGGAATCAGTCACTTCCAGTGCAATGGAAACTACTTCTGAGAAATCGTTGCCTGTGAGCCCAGCTGAAAATGTAATTACAGCACAGGGGAGACAGGGTGTTGTAATTGAACTGTTGCTGATAGGCAGTGAAAAATGACTGTCCTTTCAAGACTGTGCCCGTCCTTTTCTCTCTGTCATGGTATCTGTTTTGGGATCGGTTTGTGGTAATCACAATAGTTGGCATTTCTCATCCCTGTAGCCTTTCAGGTCTCATCCCTTCGACGTAATAACCCCTTGGACTTCTTGACCTGTGCTTTAAGCCACTCTCGAGGTGCTCCAAGGAGATACTTAAGGGAAGAAATATGTTCACCACAGTTACTAGCTCCCTTCTCCTCTGATGTGGATACCACAGCAATTGCACAACAGCAGGAGCTGCAGATAAGGTGCCCTGTCACTGTGAGTGAAAGCTCTGATGTTCCAGTGCTGGGGCACACAAGTTGCAATGGTGCCTCAGGGGCTGTGGTAACCTTCAGCATATTTACCACATCCAAAGTAGGGCAGATGCAAATGCCTTTCTGTGAGGAGTATTCGTCTACCTAGGAGTATTACACCTACCTCTGATGTATGTCATTGGTAAAGACCATTTGCCAGTGCATCACAGTCCAACATGCCTTTTTTTCCCCCACCTTGTCTTTTAGACAAATATTTGGGTGCCTGCAAAGATTTTGCATAACTGCTGGCAAAATCCCTCCCCAGAACCACCTACACTCCTGCTGAAGCCTCTGGCTGAGCAATCCTACTGTCTTTAGTAGGAAAGAGTGCTGCAGGCAGCGGCTGAATCCTGGGGCTTGTGGGGTGGTTTGGTTGGGGTAGGGAAAGACATTCCCATCAGAAGCAGTTCCTAAACTTCCCCCTTGGAAATGGGAGCTGGTGGTGCAGGATGCTCTGATTGGGCATGGATCTTCTCTCCTGTGTCCCAGTGCAAACTGGTGCAGAGCAGTGTAATTAATTAGCACGTGCCTCATCACTTGAGTCACACACAGCTGCTCCTTTGCACTGTAAGGCTGTATGAACTTGGTTTTCCCCCTGCCTTCCTGTGAGGGGTGGGTGGTTGTGGTGTAGGTGTGTTTGAACACCTCGAGGTTTGCCATGTGGAAATGTGGTTTCTCCCTGCTTGCTCAGGCAGCAGTGCTTTCCTGCAGTCATCTGTGTGCTGTTGTGTCACCTCCCAAGTGCTTTTCAGAAAAGTCTTGTGTAGCTGTGCCCTCTGCTTCAGGCTTGCTCAACATCTTTGCCACTGTTACAACTGATTTGTATTCCTGTAGGTGATGATGATGCAGTTTAATGTTGTGAAATTTTGGAGGGGACTTTGACTTGCTTTGGCCTTACCTTGGCCTTACCTTGTGCTCATGAGCAATTTCTGAGAAGATGGTGACTGAATGATGCTGAACCCTGACAGGTAATGAGGCTGCAATCAGAGGAGGCAAAAAGTGTTCTCTGCAAAACTCCTTCCCTTTGTGCTCGTTTCTCTGAGGAAAAATGTGTAAGTTGGTAAATCTGAACAGCAGAAAGTTTTGCTCCCTCTCCTCTCCTCTCCTTGAGAGAACAGGAGGGTCAGGCCAAACTCCCCTGGCTTGCCTGGGGAGTGGTGTGCAGCAGCCTGGTGTCCCAGGCAGGGGAATCTGCCCAAACCCTGCCTGTCCCATCACTTGACACTAAGTGTTTGTGCAGCTGAAGTTTGTGTGAAGGGAAACTGCCTGCAGCAGGACTGTGAGCAAGTGGAAGTGTTGCTCCACCAGGACCCAGGAGGTCCCCACTCACTGCTCTTACTTCTTTCATGCTTTGAAGGAATGGACAGGGAAGGTGAGAGAGAGGGACACTGTCCACTCATAAATAAAACCCTGCTGTAGTTTGGAAACCCAGACAATTCCAGATGGATTCATTTACTGCTGGGCTACTAAAGAGTCACAGAATCAGTTGCAAGTGCATTCAGATTTCCCTCTCTCCAGTGCTAAATGGTGTCTTCTCTCTCCATGAAGACCTGGAGACAGTAGCTTCTCAAAATACGTGCTGGTGAGCTGAGCCATCTGCTAAAGAAAACATGTTTCTTTTACAAATTTATTTTCCATCTTCATGTACTGTTGTGTCAGACTGTTTTCTGCAAAGAACTTGTGGCTCTTTTGGCAAGAGAGGACCCAGCAAATGTGCAGTCATCTTCAACAAAAAAACCTTTTAGAAGCTGAGGACTTTTCATGCGTAGAAGGAACAGATTCCACCCACCTCCCTGCATCCCCATTGCATTCTTAGGTTAAGCACTGGATCATGGATTTCGAGCAGTCTGTATTAAAAGGGATTGTGAACATGTTATTCTTCCTCTCTCCCTCTCCTTTTCCCTTTGACTCTCTGTCGAGGTGATGGTACTAAATTTCTGTAGCCAGTAAAGATGTGGCCAGGGGCTTTACCAGCATGTAATCACCAAAGAACTCGTGTTGAATGCGGGGGCTTTGGAAGCTCAGGTGGGAGCTTGTCGGTTATCTATAGACAAAGCTCCTTTTCGTGGTAGCAGTGCACTCAGATAAGATGCTGGGGGTTTGCCACAGCTCTGTTGTCTGACATTGAGCAGCTTGTGTCCCATCCCTGCCCCCTGACTTCCAGAAAGGATTGTCTGCGTGGTTGCTGCTGCAGCCTGGCTTCATTTCAATTGCAAACGGGGGCTATTAGTATTCCACAAATACCCGGTTAGGCACTTGGGCTTCTCAGCAGAAAGGCAACTTAAAACACGAAGAATCACGAATGGACGTGAGGCTCGGGATAGAAGTTTCAAGGAGAGCTCGAGGCTTTGCCCAGAGGCTCAGATTTTGTCACTGACCTGGACTTACTTCAGAATTGCTCCCTCCCCCCAGTATTCTTCCCACATGTTCTTTTCCTTTGTACCAAAGGCAGGCTTTGAACTGGTGTTTTATTCTGTGCCTCTGTTCTCTGCTGGGCGCAGGGAGGATTCCTCTGCTGCACTCCCAAAAAGCAGAACAGAATGGACAGCTGTGTCCCGGAGGAGCTGGGGCAGTGCCTGTGGGGACTCTGGGAACGAGCAGGTCCAGGGGTGAAGGGGGGTACCGGGAGGGATCCCACTGCCCTCGGAAGCCTCGGGCTTTGTCCTCCCGTTTTCCCTTCGCCCTGTTTTGGCTCCAGCTCAGCCGTGTCAGATTAGCACGGATGAAGCTGCAGTGCCGAGTCCCTGGGACCGCAGCAGGGTCGGGATGGAGCGGCCGAGGAGAGGAGCAGTTGGCTCTTGCCATGGCTGACTGCGGCTGAGGAGCGTAAAGGATTTAGGATGCACAGCCTGTGATGGCTTTCATCTCACCAGGGGATGACCCTACAGTGTCCTTTCAGGGCGCTTTGAAAATTTTCAGGATTAAAGAGGGCTCTCCTCTCTCCTCACTTGCCCTCGTGTTCCAGTGAGGGAGGAAGTTTTGAATCTCTGGACTCTTAGCATGACAATGCTTTTTATGCAGAAAAGTGGTTTGGTTTGGTTTGGTTTTTTCCCTTTCTGTTTTTTCTAATAGTTTGATTTGGTTCCAGCCTAACTTTATACCAAAGCTTTTCTCTCTGTCTTGAAGGGCTGAAGGCAGAATCACTACTTTCTCATTTAAATTCTAAAATTACCTTTCAAGTCTTACCTTTTCATTCCTCTTGTGAAAGTCTTCTCTGGCCTTTTAAGGAATGAGCAAACACAGTTTCAGTAGTGCAGGGCTGGTAAAAGACCAGAAATTGCTCCCTGCCCTCAACACTGAATTTACATAATCCCAAATCGTGGCATTGCAGGTAATTTTTGACCTCTTAACTACACAGAGCTGTAGAGTTGGTTCTGTGTCCAGGGAGTGTCAGTGGCTCAGGCTGGGGGATGTGGTTTGCCTGTTCACTGTGTGTGGTTTGTTTCATTTCTGGAAGCTGTGCTTGGGCAAAAGACAGCAAGGTACCCCTGTGTCTGTTCATCCCTGGAATGATGTGTGCCATGGGGCTGATTCCTGCCTGGAGAGCTGCAGGGCTCAACTGGGAGAGACTGAGGTGCAGGGCAACACCCCTGAGCAGCAACAGTGAGGGGAATGGGGAGCAGCCCCACAGCCCAGCCCCAGAGTGGGGAGCACTGATCCCTAGAGAGGCTGGGAGGGGGATAAAGAGAGAAGAGGTTTGTCCCTGCCCTCCTCCCTGCATGTTCACCTGGGAATGGCAGTACTTGTCTCAGACCCTTTGCTTTGGATCTGGCACACCTGCTGCATTTATCTTTTTGCTGTTGCAGCATTAATCTGCTTTGGTTTGTTTTCTCCTGAGCCAACTCTGGAGGTTCAGTGTGCTCCTGGTATTTTTGCTGTGTTCACTTGAAAGGGAAGGTGTAGGCAGCTCCATCTCCCAGCTCTCACTGACGCAGGATCTGTCACATAAATCCAAGCATCAAAACGTGTTTGCTGTGGAGGCAGGGCTGCTTTTTGATTATCCACCTTATTACCAAATCCATTGCTCTCAGGCAAGTGTGGGGAACCTTTTCCTTGCTAAAGGCAGTACACACCATTCAAATAACTTTGACAAACTACACATTAAACCACACAGTTGTGGTTATTCCCCCTTCTGCTACCATTGGATCATTTTGCTGTGGGTTTTATGAAATGAGTAGGTAGCTGTAGTCAGCCAGAGGGCTGCAGATTCACCACAAGGCCTTCACAGGCTAATGAGCTTTCTCTTAATGGTGTCATAAAGCTGATGCTGCTGGAGGTGTAATGTCACTTCTCAACTTGAAGTCAGGTACTTCCAGACATGCCTGTCATGTTTCCCAGCTGAGCAGCTGGACTTTGTGAGAAATGTTGGTAACTGAGGGTGTCCTTTGTAGGAGGATGACCAGAAAATAGCCCTGGGCACCAACCCACCCTGTGTCCCATAGGGAAGAGACAGCTCCCAATTGCACACATGCAGCAGGGTTTGGAAACTAGGAAAAGCAGGCATTCCTTTGTGGAAAGAAACTGTTGTGGCAGGTGTCCTGTGTGCCATGCAAAATGTCTTGAAAGAATTAGATTTTAGGGTTTTTTAAGAGTCTTGAGCAACGTCAAAGGACTTAAAATATGACAATGCTTTTCTGTTAATGGCCAAGTTAATGAGGCCCTGAAGTGATTTGTCTTTGGAGGCAGCAGCATCTTCATCACTGGTGGCTGTTGAGGTCACATTGGGTAAACACTTTTTGGGAATGGTGGGGATTCCAGCTGACCCTGTCTGAGGCAGGGGGACAGATGAGGAGGATTTATGTTCTTTCTACCCCCTCATTTAGTGCTCCAGGAGTTAAAACTTTGAAAATGAACCATGGCCTAATGCACCTTTATTGTGGTACCTGCTGGCCCTTCCCCTTCCCAACCTGGGTTTGGAGCAGTGGCAGTCCACGCTTGTGGTGACTGGTGCAGCACTGTGAGGGCATCCCAGGCCAGGTGAAGGTCAGCAGTGCTGGGAGAATAGGGCAGGATCTAAGACTCTGGAGCAACTGCTCTAATTCTTAGAGGTTTTGTGAGTTTGTGGTTTATGGGTGAGGTCTATGTGAACCTTCTCTCCCTCAAAGTTTGAAGAAAACATCTCTGAGAAACCTCAGGTTTAGTGGAAGGTGTTCCTGCCCATGGCAGAGGGGTTGGAATGAGATGAGTTTTAAGGTCCCCTCCAACCCAAACCATTCCAGGATTCTGTGGTCTCCCTCCCCCAAATTAGTGAAAAGTTATAAAAAGGAGGGGGTGTGTAGGAAAAACTCTAATGAAAGCATATAGTAGTTTTTGCAAGCAATTAAGTGGGAGATAGCTTTTTGGCTCTGGAAAGAGTAAACAAGTAGAAAATTATGGTCATTTGACAGCAGGAAATCTTTTTTTGTCAGTACTGTATATTGGAGACATCAGTGAATGAGACTGTTTAAACCCTGATCAGCCACCAACCCACACAGGATCACTTTCCTCTTTCCTCTTTCTTTTTATTTAATTTCATTGCTGAGATTGACAGATTCAAGTATGAAAGGCTTTAAATAGGTGATCATTCTCATCTCAAGGCTTTGCCTGGCTTTTTAGTTTTCAAATCTCATTTTGGAACACATTGCATTAAATTGCATTAAATTACATGAAATTACCAAGCACTTTAATTACTTTTTTTTTAAAAGCCCAAGCCATTCTCATCTGCTGCTATTGCTTACGGGCTGCAGCACAGAGAAGTGATTTGCTGATGCAATACTACATCCCGATTGTGTTGTGCTCCAAGAGCTGAGGAGGAGTTCCCAGCCATGGCTGTGTGGACTTTGGGAAGCACAGCAGCAGAATTACAGCTCGCTGTAGGACTCTGACAGCGCCCCACATGTGAAGGGACTGAAGAGCCAGCTGTGTCTCTTGAGCTGCTTTTGCAAAGAGAAGAAGCCCATCATTGATTTGGAGATGGAGATGAATGGGCTGTTTTATCTTTTTAGGTGTTGCTCCTAAAGCTGTCGATGTTGCTTTGCTGCTGTGAAGTTTTGGTACCTGGAAAGGAGAATTAAAGGAAAGGAGAGCAAAATGAGGGATGAATTAACAAAGCTTCTAATTAAAAAAAATAGCAATGAGGAAAGCATTGTTGTTTGTAATTGGAACAGACTGTGGGATCTTCCCATACAAATTACCATTTCTAATTGACTTGTAGGAGAGTGCTCTCCGTGGTTTTCCTGCAGTGGTGTTGCTAGGAAGTGTTGCTAGGCAACCCCTCAATCACTGAACCGACCTTTAAGATAAATATATGTATTTTCTCCCCATTTTGATGCTGGAGAGCAAACCTCTATTTTGTCTCTGCACTGGCCTTTCTCTGGGCAGTAGGAGCTCTTTGGGCATGGGGGTTGCTGAATAATACTCTGCTTAAGATTTGGCAAAGCTTTTTTGTAGGCACAACCTTTTTGTCTGTAACATTCTCAGGAGCTCGATTTCTTCCTTGCAATGTGACCAGCAAAAGTTGACAAATAATGTCTTGAATGATTTATCTGATTAATGTAGTGAACTTTATTGAATAAATCATTGAAGACACACTTCTCACTGTTCCCTCAGGTGAGCAGGAGCAGGCAGGGCAGAAGCAGAGCATGAAATGGCTGGTGGTGCAGTGTGCCAGAGAGGATTTAAACCCTCCCATGTTGCTCAGGCCTTCTCCTAAGAATCCTGGTGGCACAGTGCAAAGCAGTCGCTGGGGCCTGTTGGGAGTGGTTTGCTTTAACCAGCTGTCTTTGAAGCAAAACTCTTGGTTTATTATCATGTTCAAATGAATCGTGCTCATAATTTTTTGGAATGCTTTTGCCTCATGGAAAATGTGTCACCTGTTTAATTTTTTTCTTTCCAGGGGAACAACTGGAATAATCTGTAAGGCTCTAATTTAAAAGTACTTCTAGTCAAAGACAACTTGCAGAAAAGTATAGAGATACTCAGTGTTTTTCCTTGGCTAAGGCTGACATCTCAAAATGCCAAGGCTTGCTGAGGGAGTGTTGAGTGCCCACCATGTAGGAGTTCTGAACTTTGTCTCTGGTCCTACCAGAGAACTGATCTGGAGCTTTTGCTCCCCAGAATGCCCAGACAGAGGTTGACATCCCTCAGGGATGGGAGTGTGGTCCCTCTCCAGCTCAAAGCAAGGAGGAGGAGGAGGGTCCTGGGCAGACCAAGCTATTATGGTGCTATTCCTCTTCCTAAAACCCTTGGCTGAAAGAAGAGAATAGAAGTCAAGGTGAGGGGAAGCAGGAACTACCTGCAGGCTCTGAGAAGGAGGGAGAACAGAGCAGCCAGGGGCTGCAGGGAGGCAGGACTGGCTTGGCCAGTGCTCAGCAGCCACAGTCTGCCATGACCTGGGTCCTTCTGCCTCTGCTTTCCTCCCCCAGCCAGGCCTGGAAATAAGAACATCTCTAAACTTCCCAGTAACTTCCCAGCTGTCCCTGGGCCAAGTGGAACCAGTCTTGGAGGATGCTGTGCTTTCTTTCTGAACTATTTTTGTCAACCTGCTGCAGCCCTGTTGAACTTCAGATGTCTTCTTCCCCATCCACTGCCCCCATCTGTACTCTGCAGAGGAGAGCTCTGGTTTCTTGCATTGTTACAGGCATCCAGCTGAATCAGTGCTTGTTCTGGAATAAACCCAGTCCAAATTAAAATAAGCCCTGGATTTTGCTTTTCCAGAATTTAGGCATTCAGACACTTTGTCTCTATTTATGAAGGACAGACGGTTCCTGGTGGTGAGTTACCCATCCTTTGTACAATATCTCCTATAGGGGCGAATTTTCCTTCTGTTCTGGCTGCAGCCAGGTAGGAGTAGCTGTGTCTGAGACAGCAGTGGAGGTGAGAATTAGCTGCCAGGGAGGAGCAGCAGAGCCTTGCAGTGAATAGTGCTGCAAGGATTTCAGGAAGAAGGTGGCTTTTGCAGCTCCCTGTGCACTGTAGGACCTGTTCCTGCTACGTGTAGCGAGGACTTGGGATGATTAGCATGAAATTGAATTCTGTGTTAATCAATCTCAGACAGGAGTAGAGCACAGAAGTGACCAGCCTGTAATTTCATTCTTTCCCATCCCTTAAATAATAGAGCTGCAATCCCAGCTTAGAGGGGAGCAGCCACTCCTAGGTGGTCATGGGAGAGTCAATGCTCTGAGTGACCTTTGCAAGGGAGCAGAATCCAGATTCACTGGAGCAGCCCAGGGCTCTCCTGGTGATGAGGCAGAGACTGGCTCATTAGCATTTGGTTTTGTCCTTGCTCTTAGCTCAATGTCTAGGAACGAGTTGTTTCAAATTAGGCTGGAATGGAAGCATTAGAGGACTGGGACAGGGTATTGTATGGATAGTATTGCCAAATTAAAAAGTCCAATAAGATACCTGATTACAAACAACAAAAAAATGCTGTCTTGCATCAGAACGTATGAATGGGTGTCTCTTACTCCTTGTTCAGAGAAAGTACAAGGGTGCACACAGCACATCACAGAGGCATTGATGTGATTCAGTTGGTTGTGCAAAGTCCAGATTCTGCAAATGCCGCGCCTCT
This sequence comes from Eopsaltria australis, assembly GCA_034509425.1. Taxonomy (NCBI): domain Eukaryota; kingdom Metazoa; phylum Chordata; class Aves; order Passeriformes; family Petroicidae; genus Eopsaltria; species Eopsaltria australis. Next base: position 490,882 of record JAVTVJ010000952.1, read on the forward strand.
CGGGTGTTCCGAGAGCTGACTGCCAGGGTTAGTCAGCACCCCGAGAGGCGGCGAGGGGGTGTCCCTGGGGTCAGGTCCACGCTCGCCAGGATCCTGGGACCCCAAGCCGGGGGTTGCTGCTTTCCGAAGCAGGCAGGCAAAGGCTACCGCGGCTGCCGAAACTGTAGCAAAGAGACGGGCTCCTGAGACGGAAATTACGACACTGAAACAAAGTATCGGGGGATCCGTACTCCGTAAGCTCTGAGAGCGGAGTAACTCAATGGCTGAGAGCCCCGAGCCCAGCCGCGCATCAGACTTTATTGTGATCATAACAACCAACAAGATCGGGGCACCGAGGAGGGACAAGGGAGGGACAAGGGGAAGGGGACCAACAGAGGGTATTTCGGGGAGGGGGCTGAGAGAAGGACAAGGGGGAAAACCAACCATCTACCGAGTAGAAACGAACATTCTAGAAACTGAGGGTGATAGACAATTGATGAACATAAGCACAAACCAATGGGGAGAGAGCGGCTGGCTTACTAAGAACACACCCCAACTCGGCATCTACCACACTTTGCCCTGCCCCAGGGGGGGTCCTGCTGCTCCTTGGGTCTGTTCCACCAAGGGCTTTTTTCGGGGGGTGTTATTCTTAGCTTCAACAGCCACCACATGCAAATACTCCACTTTGGTGTGTGTGTAATCACAATGAAATTAGGGGAATTCATAGAACAAAATCATCTAGGTTGGAAGAAACCTTCAAGATCATCAAGTCCTACCATTCCCTTAACACTGCCAAGGCCACCACAAACCCATGTCCCCAAGTGCCACATCCACAGGGCTGTTAAACCCCTCCAGGGATGGGGACTCCACTACCTCCCTGGGCACCCTCTGCTAGTGCTTGGCCAACCTTTAGGTGAGGGTGTTTTTTCCAATATCCAAATCTAAACCTCTCCTGGCCCAGCCTGAGGCCGTTCCTCTTCTCCTGTCCCTGTTCCCTGGGAGCACAGCCCGACCCCCCCCTGTGCCCCCTCCTGTCAGGGAGTTGTGCAGAGCCACAAGGTCCCCCCTGAGCCTCCTTTTCTCCAGGCTGAGCCCCTTTCCCAGCTCCCTCAGCTGCTCCTGGGGCTCCAGCCCCTTCTCAGCTCCATTCCCTTCCCCGGACATGCTCCAGCCCCTCAGGGTCTGCATTGTCCCAGGACTGGAGGTGTCCCAGCAGTGCCAGCACAGGGGACAGTCACTGCCCTGGGCCTGCTGGACACACTGGGACTTGTCCAAGCTAATTTACTTTTCTAAAATTTAATTTCTGGAGGAGAGAGGCTTTCATTGTTTTTTAAGTGTTTAATGCCAGTCAGTTGCTAAACATTTCAGCAAGCTTTTCCAATTGTTTTCAAAACTATGGAAACGTAGTTGATGTTTTGGTTTGGAGACCCCTATAAACTTGGACATTACCAGCAAATAAAACATGGATTTATATTTGATTTTACAATGTTAAATAGACTACCTACAGTACACCTCAATCTTTCCTGCAGGTCAGTGTCCTCTAAAATACGAGATGCTATTGTGGTGATGTTCAGAAATCACGGAACATTTACTGTGTGCTGTTCAGAAATTACTCTTAATTGAAATAGAACAAAAATGGCAAAATTACATAGCTGGAGAAAGTGTTCAAAACTCCACAGCTTGCCACAGACTACCACAGTTTTCAGAATATATTGATTTTGCCACATTAAACATGATATGTGATGCCAGGGCCCAGACTGAGAACGTGTAGCATGAATAATTTAGCATGTGGATGAGTGAGCCTGTTGTCTCCAGGAGTACAGAGAGAAACAGCCCTGTGAGCTGAGGCTTTCAAAGCCAAGAGCTTTCCTGGAACAGGGAGCCTGTGATGCTGAAAGGCCTCTGGAGGGTGAGAAGTTGTACACGGCCAGCAAGAAATGTGTCTCACTCATCTCGTGGCTTCCCTTCCCTGCCTGAGAACGTGGGAAGTTCTACAGATGTATCTGTGACCTGGGCAGAGTTCAGGTGCTCCTGCGTGGAGAAGGCAGAGGGCTCCTGTGGTGCTGCCAGCTGCTCTGCAGGGCAGGGCTCAGCCAGGAGAGAGGGATGTGCACAGCCTGGGAGAACCTGGTGTGCAAAGGCTGCCTCCTGTGCAGCTCTGTCAGGCTCTGGGTGCAGGCTGCTGCTGCAAGCAGTGAGGAGACCATCAGAGAGCTTTCTGTCATGTCCCATTGTTTGGGTTCAAGGATGGATCTGTCTGGAATGGACAAACATCTATTCTGACCTTGGGATTGTTCTGCAAAATGAATCACAAGAACTGCAAGTGCTTCCAGTTCTGTGGAAACAGTAAAACTTGGTACCTCATAGGACTTCACCAACAGAGATGGTTTTCCACAGAGCTGCTCCCATCCTCTGTTTTCTGAGAGGTTTCTGACTTGCCTGTTTAATTGGCAGTGTTATTTACAAGCTAACAATTCCTCTGTCCCTTTCCCTCACCCAAAACACCCAATACTCTGCCTCCCTGCATTATTCCTTCCTGATTCTTAAGGAAAGGACAAAGAATGGAATCAAAACAAGTGAAAATCCAGAACAACTAACATATATTTTGAATAAACCAGAAAGTTGTCACTTAGTGTGACAAGTGGAGGAGGAAACTGGAAGTCGACAAACTACAGGGAAACTATGAGAAGATAAATGGTGGAGAAATGTCATTCCTTCTTTCTCATCTTCCCTGTCTCCTTAGCCTCCCTTTGTGTGGATTTATATGAAAACTTGTAGTTCAGAAAGCGTCACGTCTTCCTGATCAGATCTCCAACCCAAGGAATCTGCAGGCCTGGGCTCAGCCCCTGCTCTGCTGTTGTTTCTGAGCACATTGCCCTGGACCTTTGGTTTCTCACCCTCTGTAAAAGGGTGCCTCACACACCTGTTCAGGTGCAGACCTGCAGGAAATTTATAGAAAGAAATTTCTGTTTGTAAATTGTATTTGAATCTCTGAATGGAAACCTGACAAAATTTTTGAGGTTTTTCTAACCACAATTTTACAAAAATGTTGCTGTCTTCTGAAACCCAGACACAGTGTGGGAAATTAAAGGACCATGAAACCCTGGGATATGTAGAAATGCTAATAAATAGTGATTGTGCTGAATGGTTCAGTACATCTGGATTTCCAGAATTAGCCCTGCCAGCCTTTACATTAACTTGTGCTTGGTTCTGAGGTACAAATTCTTTGTCATAACATCAAAGCACAGATTATTGTAATTACTGTTATCAGTGTTAAACTTGTGTTCACTCTTCTCCTAACTTTGCTTGAAGGAAGCCTCAAATAAGTTGAAGTTCTGGTCTGGAGTCATGTTCATGCCTGGATACAAAGAGCCTCTGGTTGTATCTGTTCAGAAAAAAGGAGTCCTGACTGTGGTGAGGGATGCAGCAAAAAGGTGGTGTTTAGGGCATTATTCTGAGAGAACAGTTTAATCAAAGATTATCTTGTCAAGGATGTCACATTTTGTCGTTTTCCCTTCACATCAGAAACCCTTGTTTTTTGGATTCCTTCCATTTTGCTCTTCCAACCCAACTGAGAGGACAAGAGCAAAGGCTGTGCCAGGGGAGGGGCAGTTGGACATCAGCAGGAATTTCCCCATGGAAAGGGTGGCCAGGCACTGGAAAGAGCTGCCCAGGGAGGTTTGGAGTCCCCGTCCCTGGAGGCCTGGGAAGGCCTGGATGTGGTACTCCATGCTCTGGGCTGGGGACAAGGTGGGGATCAGGCACAGGGTGGGTTCAATGATCTTGGAGATCTTTTCCAACCTTAATGATTCCCTTTTCCAGGAATGATTATATTTTCCACGTTTCCACCTTGGTGCTCAGTACAGGATCTTTCCAGAGCCTTTTGAAGACACCAGGGAGAAGAAGCTGTCCTGGGGCAGATCTGTGTGGAGCCACCGAGGGTCCTTGCTGTGTCACTGGTGGTGACTGCTGCCTGGGAACACAGGGGCTGCCCCAGGGGGCTCTGTGGCTCATTTCTGCTCAGGTTTTGAACACCCAAACCCGTAACCCAGAGAGGGACTGCTGAGGGCTGGCACAGCAGCACAACCTTTTGCCTTTTCATTTAGCCTCAGACCCAATGCAATCTCCATTCCAGCAAGGAGGTGTGTTCTGAAATTAAAACAGGCTGGTGATAAGTTTAATAGGGTGATAAGTTTAATGGGATTCATGAGTTTAATCTCTCCTGACAAACTGAGTTCACCATGATAGTGAAAGGAAGGAGTTACCAGGCAATTAAATTGTTTTAGGCTCCAGACAGGGTCTTTAATGGACACCTGATACTGCATTTTAATACTAGATGATAAAATTATTTCCTGTCAAAAACTTTCTAAATGTGGGAAACAAGAAAATATCTCCAAGCCTAAAAATGTTATTTATATATTCATTAAAAATATTGGAAAAATGCTAGAGAGCATATTCCTAACTCCACTTTCCTTTTTAAATGAGAAGTTTTGTTAATTGGAAGACCAAGTATTCATTTTTCTGTTAAAAATCAAAGAGGGTTTTCCACACTGGATTAGAGAGGTTTCTGGTTTTAGAAGTCCTTGCTGAAGCATATGAAATATATTGGTTAAAACTAAAGAGCTGGCTGTGAGCCTCCAGCTCCAACATCTGCTGAAGAATGAACAGAACAAAGAAAGTGTAATCGCTGTGAACAAAGAGGGAGATAGGATTCTTGAATTGCTGAATGGGACTCTCTGGTACCACAGTCACCACAGTAACGTTTGAACAGTCCCCAGCAGTAAATTCAATAGTGGAGCTAACAACATCTGTATTTTCTTATCTGCTCTCAGATTGCAGGGAGGTCCCGTGCGCTGGGTATGGCCTTGCTGTGACACGGCTGGGGCTCCCCGCAGCAGCCTTGGCCTGTTTGCTGCTGATAGCCTTGTTCACAGCCCTGCAGGGACAGGGCAGAGCAAACAGCCTGGGCAGTTCAGAGAGCACACAGGGCTGTGGCTGCTGGGATGTAGGTGTGCACTGGCCTCTGGCTCTCACCTGAGCGGCCCCTCTGGAAAGCGTCCTCTCAGTAATGTCACAGGTTCCTGTGTGCTTCGTGTTAGAGCTGCTCATACACACAGATCCTTGTGCTCGGGTATGCAGAGAGAAGAGCACAAGTGTGGGCTGAAAAGCACTGTATTCTGTGATGAGAGAGCTGCAGTTATGTCAGGCTGTAAGGGGAGAGCAAGGGTGATGACCCCCAATGTCTTCAGTAACCTCCTGAAATGTCAGTGCTGTATGGAGCCACAGCAGAGCCAATTTACAGCCTGCAGCTTCCTCCTGAGAGACAGCTCCCAGCTCTGCATCTGTGACAGGGACAGGACCCAGGGAAGGGCTGGAGCTGTGCCAGGGCAGGGTCAGGCTGGAGATCAGGAAAGGTTCTTCCCCCAGAGGGTGCTGGGCACTGCCCAGGCTCCCCAGGGAATGGGCACAGCCCCGAGGCTGCCAGAGCTCCAGGAGCTGCCAGGGATGCCCAGGATGGGGTTGTTGGGGTGTGTGTACAGGGCCAGGAATTGGACTTGATGATCCTTGGGAATCCTCTCCTAGTCAGGATATTCCATGACTCTGCTTCTGTTTATGTGCTATTGAAGAGTAAGAACTTTACTTAATTTTCTTGTGCTTCCTCTCTAATCCCCAGGGAGACACATCAGTGCCCTGTATCCACAGTGTGTCTAATAATTTACTATAACACATCAGGTTCATCTTCCGGAGTCTGTATGGAGAAATATTTTAGGAGACTAGGGAAGTTACACATGGTTTTTTCTTCTCCACAAGGGTTTCTTTGGCCTCTGGAGAGGAGGCTTCCTGGGTTAAAAAAGAGACATTCTTTGAATGTATTTGGATAACGTTCATTGCATAGACTCTGTGACTTGCTTGTGAACGAGCATGAAAATTAATCTCCTTCTTAAGAGGATATATAGACAAGGGGAAGCTCGAGAGATTATTACATCCTGTTTGAGGACATATCAAGTGAATAGAGCATGATATTATTCATAATGATACATTTCTATCTGACATTAGCATATTATACCTGTATAGAGACTTAAAAACCTACTGCTTCATTAAGGTGAAGGGCACAAGCATGTTTGCTGTAATGCTTCAGACTGTCACTTTGGGCTGTGCTTAAAAGGACAAATTAGATAGTTCTGGTTTTGACTGAAGGCAGCTGAATATATTGTTCATAAAATCTGGTGTATTAATTTGTCGCTCTGAGAATCATCCAGGGGTGCAGCTTCTGTTTTGAGGCCTCAGGCACACATCTGAGCTGTGGATGGAAAAAGCAGGATGTGTCTCTGTTTGCTCAGAGGGGCTCCTTGGCTCCATGAATCAACAGAGGCTTTCTCTTAAGTAAACTGAGGATGTGAACCTTAGGATAAATGGCCAGATTTATGCCTCTGTCTGCGAAAAAATAACAGGGACAGCCATAACCTTTGTCTTGTGCTCCATTGTTTGTCATTCCGGTGGTACTGTCAAACAACACTGACAAAACCCACCAAATTAAAAACTGCTCCAAATGCATTTGGTAAATGTCTTGGGTATTCTGCCCTCTTTCCCAATACTGAACTGAAATACTAATTAGCATCTCCAATTCTGCCTTCCTCTCATAATTAAGGGAATCCACAATTGTTGGGAAAGCAGCCTTTGGAATCCCTCAGGATTTCTTTTCCATTTTAAAATCATAAACAATGTTGGTGTTGACCTACATAGCCTCTGATTTTTCTTTTTTTAACCTAAATTGCTGCAAAGGCTACTAATTACAACAGACTCAAAAGTAAATTAGCAAGCCATCAGTAAAAATTACATTAAAAGCAACATTATTTCCCATAACATTAATAAGCCCTTTTTGGGTGTGATTTATTTTTGCAACAATTACTGTACAGTCTCCTGGAAGATGTATTTCTGTGTAGTTAATATAATATACATGTATGCAATTTTCCATTTTAGTGCCTATTGATTGCTTCATTTTTCATCTGTATTAGGCTATTCTTATAATTTCCTCTGGGCTTTCAGGAATGGCAGACATCAAGGGAAAATTGGAGTGCTATGTCCTGTGGGAAATGCAAAAAAGCAAATAGATCAGAGTCGAATGGAGAGGACCGAGTTCAAGTGCACTTTGCATCATGAGAATTTAAACTGCCTTCCAACCTTTTAGAGATCTGAAAGTATTTTATTGAAGGAACTTCGCTTTAATGTATTTTACTGAGAAATGAATTCTAATTGTGAGCCAAGTCCTTGTGCATGTAAGAGAAGTGTGTCCATTCTGCTCTGTTTGACAGCCTCCAAGCTGACAAGGTGAAGATGAATGTGTTTTGCTCTCAGCTGTATCATTTGAAAATCATTTGAAAACTTAGGTACAAGTTACAGTAGCCCAGGAAGTTTTATCATACAAGCCTAGTTCCTAAAATTCAGATTTGCTACTTCAAATGTCCAGGGTTGCAAGGCACACTGGTATCAAAATATAAGAGAAAGTAAATTCGCTTTTATCTAGCACATATGAACTGAGAAGCAACTGGTTTAGTTCAAATCACGAATGTGTGCAATTAGAGTGAGTCCAGAGGAGGCCACGAAGGTGAACAGAGGGCTGGAACCCCTCTGCTGTGGAGACAGGCTGAGGGAACAGGGATCCTGGAGAGGAGAAGGCTCTGGGGTCACCTCTTGGTGGCAGCTCAGTACCTGAAGGGGCTTTTAGAGAGCTGGAGAGAGGCTTTTAAAAAGGGCATGGAGGAAAAGGGCAAGGAGAATGGCATCAAACTGAAGGAGAGCAGAGTTAGATGGGATATTGGGCAGGAATTGTTCCCTGGGAGGGTGGCAGGCCCTGGCACAGGGTGCCCAGAGAAGCTGTGGCTGCCCCTGGATCCCTGGCAGTGCCCAAGGCCAGGCTGGACACTGGGGCTTGGAGCAGCCTGGGACAGTGGGAGGTGTCCCTGCCATGGCAGGGGTGGAATGGGATGATCTCTAAGGTCCCTCCAACCCAAACCATTCCATGATTCCAAGGACTGCAGTCATGGTCCTTGTGGTGAATTGTTCCCCTCTGCTGTCCCCTCAGGCCTTCCTGTGGGGTTGTGCTTACAGGGACAGGCTCTGTCTTCAGTCAGTGTTAATTACAGATGTGAATTTATCTTCCCAACTCTCAGTGAGATAATTAAATATCATCTTTTTAAATAGCCTGAGTGCTACAGTACCTGTTTATAATACAGTCTGGGATAATGGAGTTAATTTATGTTCCTCTGGCAGGGGTAGCTATAACTTTTTGCTGGTTTAATGGTTACTTGTGCTTTTATAACCACTTGACAAAGAGAATCAGGCACAGGACTTGGCTGCAATTGCAGAGTGCAGGAGGAAAATAGGAGCAAAGGAGCTGACACACAATTTTCTAAGACCACGTTATTCTGCTGAAATCCAAGGTGTTGAGCAGGGACATGGATGAGAGAACTCCCAACCAAACTCATTCAGAGCTCAAGTTAAATCTCCATCCTAAGCCAAGTCACTAAATCCAGTCTGTACCTAGTAGGGGAAAAATGTTATGCTAGATGGTTCACCCAGACCATTTTAGAAATTGCCCAGACTGGGATGAGTGAGAATCTGAGAGAGAAATCCAGTCTGTCCATGTCCAGAAGTTCACCTCTGAGAACTTCTGGAGTTTTGTTACAGAAAATGATCAATTTTGAATTGGTAAACTGGCCCACTTGTAAGGAATCTTAGATTTTTAGAGGTCCCCATGAAGGAGTTACCAGATATGCAGTTAGCTTTTTTTGGAGGGATTTGCATACCTGGCTTCTTTAGCCTGCAGTGCTGGGAGCTGTAACTATTCCACGGTGAAGACCTGTGCAAGTCACCTGGAGAAAGTCTTGTGCCTTTGTCATTCCGTGCATTGCTTTTCTTACTGCACAGAGCAAAACACTGTGAAGAGGTGTCTCCTTGTGAACAGCCCTTTGGAGGTTGTATTTATGCCCTTGCAGAAGGTCGGGTTAGAAACTCCCGTCCAGGATTAAACATGGGGTCAAAATCAGATATTGAACAAATACAAAATTTAAAAGTTCAGGTCTTTTCTTTGAATGAATTCAAAACTCTTGATTGAATTCTGTTCTCTTCTCATGATTTGTTACTCAATGCTTTCTACCTTTGCTAAAACTCCTCCATTGGCACTTCAAATTCATGTGTGTCTTCCAGGGCTACCAGCTCCCACTGTCTTAAGGGGAGAAAAAAGACATCTGGCACTGACATCTTCCAATGGAAAAGGAAAAAATACAGTCTTTTTTATTGCGGGCTCCTCTTGTGTGATCCATTTATCCCTTGATCATCCCTGGGCCCTGCAGACTCTCTAGCAGGCTACTACCTCAGCCATTTGTCATAAAGGGTTTATTATTAGATGTTACAGCTTTTGCAAGCTGCTCCTCAGAAGTGTTTTGACCTGGTTTGTAGTGTCTGTACAGTCAGCCTGCTGGCCTGGTGCAGGTGCTCTTTATCTGAGGTACAGCTTCACCTTCTGAAGCCTCAGTGGGTGTCTTTACATAACCTTTCTGCCATCTGCAAGGAGCTTGCTCTTTGCACTTCTGAGAGCTTTTTCTGAGCTTACTTTGAGTTGTTCTTGATTGCAGCACAAGTTTCTCCCTTTTCTGTTAATCCAAGGTGGGCCTTACACACCAAGGGATCTGCATGAAGAACTGAGACCTCAGAGCTGGCCAGGACCGTGTCAAGAGTTGCTTTTCCTGTGGTTCCCCAATTAACTGCTTAGTGGAATAGTCATTAGTGATACAGAAAAATCAGTCTTGGCATTATGCCATTAAATATGACATTTCCTTGATGCACATGGGGGCACTGGATTCTCTCTTTACAACTGCAGTTTTTGGTCCTGTGTTTCTGTGGCCTCTCTGAGGCAGTTGGTAACTAAAATCTGGTTTGTATTTCTCTTTTTAAGGCCTTGAAGATGCTGCTGTATATGCAAGAGGGAGTTTGTGCTGAGAACTGCAGCTGGGACCAGGGGCTGCCCAGCTCTTGGGGCAATATCTGTGCACAAAGGATTTCTAAGTCACTACACCTGAAACTTGTTCTTCATCCATGTCCCTGCATGTTAAAAGCAAGTTCATACAAAAACAAGATGTCCTCAAGGAGAGAGACCTTTTCAGTTAGGACTGGAAGCAGTGTAGAGCACATTTTTCAGCTTTGAAATCTTAGTCAAAACTTCCAGTTCCTCACTCCTGGATCTCACTGTGCCACACTTGTGGTGGAGATGGCAGCTGACCCTTCTGGCTTCCCTGACTCTCCAAAGGGTCCCCACTCCTGCTGCAGAAGGTGCTGGTGCTCCCTGCTCAAGCCTGGCTCCTGTTCCTGGGTGTGTCGCCTGTCCCTGCTCTGGGTAGCCATGAGGAGCTTCCTGGTTTCATTTACTTTCTGATTTTCAAGCAAGTCTCCCAGAGAATTACACACATGTCCTGTTTGCTGGGTTTTTTGGGTGTGATACAAGGAAGGAAGGAAGGGATTTCTGCTGGGGAGGAGATAAGCCCAGAAGACTTGAGGATGAGAAACTCTAATTACGATTTTGCTATTGCTCAGCGTAACCTGTTTAACTTTCAGTCACTTCCTCAAAGGTGACTACAGGTAGGAACCATGAGTTTGGTTACTTTACTGAAGCAACTGGGGCTATCAAAGCCTGTCCAGCATCTTTATAGGCTACTGTTCTGTTTTATAAAGGGAAAATAAAAATTTTCTAAAAATTTAATGTGTAGGACAAAATTGCTTAAGTAAATTTGCTGAGATAAGGCTGCTGGTTTTTTTTGTGATGAGTTTGGTAAGGAGCTAAAGAAGAGGGTAAGACACAGAAATTTGAGCAGGCAAACTGAGCCTTGTCTGAGCTGATGCTGCACTCAGGAGTGCCAATACTTTCTTTTAGCATATGGGGAGTTTTATAAAGACACAGACTGAGGCAAAAAGCAGCACAATTCAAAGATCATCCATCTCTTCTAGTGCTAATAATTTCTTAGCTTTTATCTCTCTGTGAATCTAAAAGCACTTACACAGGAATCGGTATAAATTTTCCCCATTAGCCTGTCGTCACCTAATAGCTGAACCAGAAATTGAACTGGAGTGCTGGCTTGTCAGTCTGGTGGAGCACTGGGGTGGGTCTGTGCCAGGCTCTGACTGGCAGGGCTGAGGGGGTGGTGGTGCTGTCACCTCTGCCTGTTCCTGGCTTCTCAGGCCTTTCCAGACTGGTATTTACAGCACTGCTCCTCTCCTGGTTCACCACACTGCCAGGAAACACAAGGAGGACAGCAGGACTGGGGCTTTTCAGCCAATTTGCTCATTGGTTTTGGTCTGGGCAAAAGAGTGAGGAAGGCAGGTTTTGTGCCTTGGGGAAGCAAGGCAGCCTGGGAGCGGATTGTCTCAGCACTGTTATCGTCTTCCAGTGGTGTTGAGTGGAAAAATCTGGGGTTTGGGGGTGTATTATTATTATTATTATTGTTATTATTTTTAGTCTCCTGACTCCATTGTTATAAGATTAATTCCTGTTAGAGGTCCTAAATGTATTCAAGAAGTCTGTAAGGGAACCCTTGTAGCTACTCGTGTGTGTGAGGTGTAGGTTGGCTGTTCTTGAGGCAATGGAGTACGACAGTCAGAAGCCAGTTAAAAACAAGTGATTTCAGTACAGCAGCTAATGTTCCAGTGACTCCAGGCTGATTAGCTGCCTGCTCTCCTGGATCAAATTACCTACCTGCAAGTAAGTAATTTCTGAGCCCCCCCAAACAGGTTCTGATACTATCAGAGGATTTAGGCAACGTGAAGCCCTCACACTGATCTTGAAGAAGGAGGCGTTGTGTCTTCACCCAAGCAGCAGATAAAACCTTCCCTGGGTACGTGCAATAACACAAATGTGTGTCATATCTGCTTTCCTTTTATATCTTCTTACTCCAGTTGACAACAAGAGTCAGATGTACCAGATATGCTTAATCTGGAAAAGAGTGTCAGCAGGATCAGTTTTTTCTCTGCTTTCGTATTTCCAGCCCTTTTAATACTCAGAGCTGCTGATCTGATTTCTCCTGGCCGTGCTTCTCTATGTATTTTTTTTTTTTCCTATTTCTGTTTCTCTGACTTTGGGCGACTCACTGTGTATAACTGTGTATAAACTGGGTTCTTCCAGGAGGTACAATAATAAATGAAGTCTGGTAGGTGGCATGAAGGTGGAAATAACGTGGCAGGGAACATCCTGTCTATGACTGTAGGGCACTTTGTGAAGGTGTTTATTTTAGAAGTACCTTGGTTACTGCTAGCTTGCTTTTACTTCTTCCACACTCAAAAAAACACACGAGGAATTTTCATGCAGTAAACAGAAAGGTGGCACTTTAATGCTTTAAATAGAGATTGGAAGAGAAACCACAAAGAAAAATCACATTTTTCCACAATGAAAATATTGCATAATGACAATAACGATGTTATTTTTTCATCAGAAATAACAGTTGAGATCACAACACTTTGATACTTTTGAAAGGAAAAACTTGTAATTTTAAATGCTGCATTGAAGTTTTCCTTCTACATTTAATGCAAGAGCCTCAGTCTCCAGTTTGCTGGTTAGTAGAAGGCTGGTATAACACCATCTCTGCTCCTGGAATTTATTCTCTTTGTGCTGTTTCAGGTAAATCTCACACCTAAGTGAGTCCGCTCCTCAAACAGGTGTCAACCACACAGCTGTGCCTCAGCTGTGACTTTGCAGCAGCTTTGTGAAAGGGTGCAGGGACCTTTGCCAGGGCTGGGAAATGGGAATTGCAACAGGGAGATGTTGGTTGCTGGCCTGACCAGAGTTTCAGCCTCGCTGGTCTGTCTCCATGGTGATATCCCGAGCTGTGGCTCAGCAGGCATTTGCTCTGGGTTGTTTTCTGGAAGGTCAAACTGCAGCTGATAGCCAAGCCATGAGCCTGGGGAGTTGGGCTGGGGAGATTGGGGTTGTTTCCAGTGGAAATTGGGCTGCCAGTTTGGGTCTGTGCTTGGCAGCGTTGCCAGGCAGCTACAGGAGGGCAAGGCCCAGCTCCTGCTGCAGAAGGGCACTGGCCAGAAGCAGAGAGCAGATCCTGGTACAGCTCAGTGCAAGGAATTGACACTTCTGATGTCTGTGCAAAGAAGAGGAGTCTCCAGTGCAGATGGGCTGACAGCAGCATACAGACACGGGACACAGCAGAGATTCCCCAAAGGAGCAGCCCCACAGAGGGTGTGTGGCACCCCCAGCTGAGCTCTTTGGCTTGGGCAGGTTGAGCCAAAGCTCCCAGAGCAGCGAGGGAGGGTGAGGAGAGCTCCAGGCTCGCCCAAGACACCCTGGCCCAAACTGCAGTGCCCCAGAACCCTCAGCAGTACAACCTCCCCTCACCCCTTCCACCTGTGCCTGCTTGTTCTCCTGGGCTTGGGAATGGAGGAACCAGCAGGAAGGAGGAGAGTTTCATTTTTACCTCTCTGAACCTCTCCCCTTTTTTGCCATACTGAAACTGGTACTAAGGAATTGAAATAATGATGAATAGACTCACTTCTATTGAGGGCTGAGCTATTTGTTTCTGAATGGAGGGGACAGGATGGATTTTTGGGGACAACTTTCTGTTGTGCTGGTCCGTAATGAAGCAGATTCCATATTTGCATAAGGAAAAGGAACTGAGATGTTTTAACAGTGGTATTTTGCTTGAAAACTAATTTTTCATGTTAATTACACATCTGCAGAGCAACTCTTGTATATGGCACTTGGTGTTACAGATGGCACAGGCTGGCCCCTGAGAGCCCTGGTTTGAATCATTGCCCTCTGTAATAGACTGTGAGCCAACCATGTGTGATATTCTTGACAAGGATAAGCCCAGCTGGCTCATGGTAGCAGAAACCAACATTTATTTCAGTCAGCTATTGAGTGATACTCCTTTCAGTGTTGCTCTTGTTGCCAAGTTTGCTTTCCAAATCCCTGAGGACACTGCTGAATATTGTTGGGAGCAGTGATTTTTTCACACTCCTGCTTTTTGCCACCATCTCACACTTACCTTTACTTTCCAAGTGTAAAACTGTTTTCTTCACCATTTACCAAGAACATTTTGAATGAATTCATATGGTAAAATAAATCTGGGAAGCTCTTCCTGTCTGTTTTGGACAAAGCTGCATTCCGGAGGTCGTGGGATGGGTATGTGAAAGGGAGAGTATTTTGCTGCATGTGATATGTTGGGTTTGTTGGGTTTTTTTAACAGCTAAAGACAGTACATGAACAAGAATGTAGAATTTCAGCTCATGAGAACTGGAAACTGAAATGGCTCTAGGATCTGGGTCAAGAGGAAAACTTGGTGAACTTCTGCACAGAACAGATACTTTCCTACTGCTACAGTGTTTTTCACAGAGTGCAGGAGCTCCAGGGAGAACACAGTGAGGTGAAGGGTGGGGAGGTCAGCTCATGTGGGCAGTGAAATGCCAGAGCATTGGCACTGACTGTGAGGGGACAGCACAGCCTGGGCTGGGCCAGAAGGGCTCTCCAGCCCCTGTTGGAGAGCTTGGGCACAGGGCTGTTGTCTCTTCTCATCTTCTTAGCATCATTGATCTTACTCAGGATTAAGAGGTGTCTGCCAAAAATTCTGCAAACTTGAGGAAACTTTTTACAGTCACACTGAGAAATATCTCTTTTTAAAAGGAATTTGTTTCTTGAAGCAATGTACTTTAATATGTAGGTAACAGTAAAATAAAGAATTGTATATGAAATGTGTGAAATAAATATATGAAACTTGATTTGCCTATGAACTTGTTAAATGTAGGCTTTGTTTTTTGAACATAACATTTGTACATTGTTAGCTTAGTTTGAGTTTGTTATTTCCCTTCCATTATTGCCCGGATTTTTGTTTTCCTTACTGACGCTCAGTGTCTCATTCATTTGTTCCTGTTCGACCCTCATGATCTGTGAGCACATTTGGATTTCATTGTGCATGCAGAATTCCTGGTTATTGCATTTGAAACACATCCTGGATGGAGCCATTGGAAATGTAAACCAGGTGCTGAGAGCTGAATTGTGGATGGAATGTGTGAGGAGTTTCTGAGCCCAGGGACATAAATCCACCCCCAAAGAGAAAGGAGCAGGATTGCAGAGGTTGGAATTGCAAATCCCAGGCTCCCTTCCATGTGCAGCAAAGCTGCAGGCACAGAACAGGCAGGGTGATTTCCTCCTTATCCTTCTTTTCCTGTTGAAGTCTTTGCTCTTTTCCTGATGTCTCCAGGAGCTGCTGTGTGTAGAGCTGATGTGTGACTGCCAGAGGAAACTCCTGCGTGGTGTAAATGTTCCTTACCCAGAGGGGAGCTTTGGGGCTGGGAGCACAAACCAGAGGGGGCAGCTGGGGGTGTGCTGAGCTGTCAGATACCACCCCTGTCACTCTCTGTCCCCAGACAGCTGCTGTGGCTGCCTGGCAAAGCCCGGGCCACACCTCCAGGGCTGGGGGAAGGTGCCTGAGTGCCAGACCTGGATCTAGCTGGCTCCACTGGGCTGTGCTTCTCTATTGATGTGCTGCACCCATAATAAATGGCATTCTGCAAAGTTACTGCAATGGAGGAGGTGGCCAGAGAGTAGCTAGGAAAGGAACAGGGGCTTGGGGGATTTGATTAATAAGGAAAATCACTACAAGGTGTGGAGGGTGACTGAGAGAGGAACGGGTTGTAATCCCCTCTAAATATTTGAAGAACAATATTCAAGACAGAAGCGAGGTCAAACTAGAGAGGTATGAAATAAATGCAAGGAGAAGGCTGGTGTCTGACAGCGAGACGTTTCAGGCTGGGTAGTCAGTACCTCAGAGGGACTCCTGACCAATGGCTTGTCTGAAAACTAAACCAAAGAGACAAGGAATGACACCTCGAGCAGGCAATCCTTTGTGGTGAGGCAGGAGGAGATGGAGTGGCTCCAATATTCCTGTCAGGATTCAGCACTGATAACGTGGCTGGTGCTCTGCTGTTTCAAAGCTGAGGCATCAGAAATGGGCACAAGAAAGATGAGCAGTTTAGTGCATGGACCTGGTGGAAGGGAATAGCTGGAAACTGTCAAGCCTGAGTGTTCTGGAAGAACAAATACTGCCTCAGACTTCACCTTGAATTAAAGAAATGTACTTTTGTGATGTCAAATGGATTTTTAATTGTGAATTAGGCAGCTTGATTGTGTGTCACAGCTGTCCCGGGTGCTGCAGCTGGGGGAGGTGTGTGAGAAGTCCCAAAGATGTTGGAGGAGGAGCCCTGTTCCAGGTCTGCAGCAGGATAACAACACTTGTGTCTATCAGCACATCTCATAAAAATCATCTTTTTAAAGCAACTCAAGCAACTTCAGCATGCAAACCAGCAGGATTGCCAGGGATTGAAGCACAGTTATCTGGCCCTGTGTCACTTCTCTCAAGGGCTCTCTGCTCCTGGCTGGGGAATGAAGGCTCCTGCTGCCCTGGAGAGCCACAGCTCTGCTCCTCCCTCCTTCAATTCCCTACTTTCTGTTAATCCCATGGTATCAGGCAACCTACAATGAATTGGGACTCAGGTCTCTGGGATAGGTCTCTATATTATGATGTTTCTCAGTTGTCCAAGAACCTCTGCAGGAGCACATCCCAGTAGATCTTATAACTGTCTTCTGTATTTAGTATAAATTCAATATTGTCAGCAAGAAAGATCACTTACAGCATCCCATTGTATTTTAGTTTTAGTGAAGCCATTACTGGAGCCATGTCTTTTATTTATAGTAACATGTTGTTCACTGTCAGCCCATAAAGATGTAAAGTGCATTAAATCAATTAGGTACAGATTTAAGGAGTGGACATAAAGGAAATTTTCTGATTTACCTTCCCATTTGTTGAATATAGACCTTGCATTACTTTGAACATGAAAGGAATCAATTGACTCTGTTTAATTCCCTTAATTAATTTCTGTTATCGTTTTCCTTGCCTCTTTACTTCCATTTAAAACCACCTGGATCCCAGTTAGAAAATTCCCTGAAGTCATAGCAATTTGAAATTAAAAGGTTTATTTAAAAATATCATTTGGGCTCTAAGAGCTTATTAGTTAAAAACTATGTTCCAAGATAATCTTCAACTTCACAGAAGGGTTTAAATTTTGAAAAAATACTTTTGCATCTGCTTTTCATTAAGTTTTCCTTGCTTTTTTATTAATTTGTAACTGGAGAAGTGTGGAAAGCCTCTTTCTCAATAGAGAGAACTTCCTAAACATGCCCAAGCCTGTGGTTTGTTTTCTAACAAGGGAAAGCCTAACAACTTATTTTTTTGCAGTATTTTGTTCAAAATACTGAGAGCTCTCTATATAAATGCTAATCAAATTAGATTTGGTAGGGATACAGTTTTTTCAGTGCTGTCTACTTGTGAACCAGATTTCCATAATGCATTTTTGATGTCAAAAGCTGCTGCAGAACTGCAGAACCTCAGGATTGCAAATAGCAGCAACCACAAAGCTTTTGGGAAACTTTGTGGGTGGGCTTGGGTTGGTTAGGTTGGGTTTTGTGCTAGCCACGGACATTATATAAAGTTGGTAGGTTTAGTGACAAAAGAAGCACAAATGAGTCAATAAATTATCTGGAGATCAGCCCTGTGAGTTGTGAGCCAGGTACTGCTGCTGGGCTGCTCCTGTTTGGGTTTGGATGTAACTCCAGCAGGCTGGGCTGTGTTGCTGGGTCGTTAATTAACCTCTTACCCATTACCCAGAACTAATGAGCAGAGCTTGGCCAGTCTGGTCTCCTGGGGCTTTTATCCCTGCTGCCCCCAGTACCTGCAGTCCAAGGTCCCCCTGTTTTACCCTGTGATGGTGCTCACTTTGTAGGGACCTTGCTGTGCCACTCCTGGTGGGACCTTGGTCACCTTTGGAGCCAGGCTCTGCTCCGGGGCCCAGCAGTGGCACCAGAGCCACGGGCAGGGACTGAGCCCAGCAATTCCCCCTGCACAGGAGGCACAACTTCTGCCCTGGGCAGTGCCCAGCCCTGAACAGGCTGCCCAGGGAGGGGCTGGAGTCTCCCTCAGCAGGGATATTGCAGAGCCCTCTGGACACAATCCTGTGCCCTGTGCTCTGGGATGGCCCTGCCTGAGCAGGGAGGTGGCACCAGGGACCCTCTGTGGTCCCCTCCAGCCTGGCCCAGTGTGCATATCTTTGAGATTCCTGCCCAGCATCATTTTGTGTCTCTCCAGGTGAAGCCCCTTGCTCCCTGAGGAAGGAGTGTTGCTGTCAGGGGAGCAGAGCTGGACACTTTCCCTGTTGTCCACTCCTCAGGGCTCTGGGGCCTTTTGTGTGTGCAAGGCGTGGAGTGAGGGTCAGGCCAGTGGGACTTGGAGCTGTCAGGAGCCTTTTAATAAAATCCTGGAAAACCTGGATCTCTAAGGCAGTGGATACTGTGCCTGAATATCAGAGCAGCTGTGCAATATCTGAATTTAGGACGTGAACACTTGGTTCCACAGGCTTCACTGGAAGTGTTGAATTTAGGAAATACTTCAGTGATGAGTTAGGGGCTTGGAAACTGGGAATCCTGAACAGTCCAGCATTAAACCTCTGAGACAGCTGACAGTCCTACACCACATAAGGGTCGAGCTTTACAATTAAAACCTCAAGTGCTCATGAATAATGAATGTGGTCAAATCAGTTAATCACAGAACAGGAATGGGCTGTGTGCTACCCTTTAATGTTCACTGTTGGGAAACAGGAGGGGAAGAGGCCACTTCTGTTAATTCTTTGAGAGGAACAAGCAGCAACAGCAGCTGGAGTTGGCTGGGGCAGAGGCTCGTGCTCTGAGATCACTCTGGAAAACAGAATTAGCTATGGATCAAAGTTGTAAAATTGTCATCTGACCTATGCTTGTGCCACCAAATATTTGCAAGGGAAGTGCTCTCAAACGTGCCTCTAAATGTTCATCATCTAATGAGACAGAATGAAGAGTAATTCTTTAGGGAAAGAATTGACTGACTGGAAACCAGCAGCTATGCCACAGCCCTTGACTCACAGTACTTGGCCAGAAAAAGAAGGGTTTCTGAAAAGCACTGGAGGATGTGTGTTGGTGGGCTTAGGTGGGATGTGCCATGCCTGGGATAATCAGTTTTTCTGTCCCCTGGGGCTCTGTACTGGGTGAACTCTTCAGATGTTACAATGGAAGCAGATTTAAGAGCGGGTTTTGTGCGTGGTGTGGGGTTTTTTGTATTTTTGGGATATGAAACTAAATGGATTACTGGGGCTTCCTTCTGGGAACAATTTTCTAGGTAGATCTTCTTTAAGCTGTACCTACTCTTGGGACTGGCTGAAAGTGAGGAACCTCACTGCTGTGGATGTTGTCTCCCATTACAGCTGGAGGCAGGGAAGTCTTTAGGGATTAAGAGAAAATCCCACCAGGCCCTTGCAGAATCTCACAAAACCAGGCTTTAAGTGACTTTCTCAGTTTTTGACTGGAAGTCCCCTGGCACAGCAGAGTTGTCATGGATACTCCAGCTCCAGGACACTAAAACCATCATTCGTTACATTTACGAAATCTCCAATACTTCAATCTGCTCTCAGGACCATTGCAAACCTACATCAAAGCAGATGGTGCAGAGCTGCAGGAATAACCTCTTTACCTCCTCGGGCTTGGAGAGGGCTCTGCTGCTCAAAAAGCTCCAACAGTGCCAATAAAGTCATCACCTGAGCACCACTGGGGCAGCCTTTAATGTAAATAAAAGTACAATTTGTCATGGTTTCACTAGAGAGCCCTCACAGCTGTGGATGTGGGGCTGCCTTTTGCAGCCCAAAGCCTCCTGTGCTCCCTTAATCGAGGTGAGCTATTTTGGATACATGACATCAGTCAGTGAGCACAGACCTGCTGACCCAGAGCTGCTTATGGATTTTGGAAGTTAGAGCAAGTGCTGGGATAAAAGGTTGACTCGATTATTTCTTTCATTGCAATGGTGTGGGGAGAAATGTTCTTCATGTTCAAGGTGCAAACTGGAGAGCATAAGGGAAAGCTGAAAATAAGAGGCATTATGAACCTGCTTTGGCTTTGGAGTGGGCCTGGATTTGAGAGTCTGTCAGACTCGCCCTTATTTCCCTGTTTAATTGCCAATTAGTGCAATAGAGCTCTGCGTACCCCGTTAGAATTAATTTCAGCTGGGTGCTGGCAAATCACAAGGAGGGGCCAGGTGAAGTGAGGATGAGTCTTGAAAGGCAGCTTCTCCCGTATTTCCTTAATTATTCCTCCGAGGAGCTGCCAGCAACAACAATGCCTCTGTTATTGCTTTATTGAGCAGATGTAGGAAAACAAATACTTTTTTTTTTTTTTAGAAAACTTAGCTTTTGGGCCTGGTTCTAATAAATTATTTAAATTGACGTAAATGAGTAAGCTGTCAAGTGCACCAGTATTCACATGCTTCCCCCTTTCAGTGCTAAAAATAATTAATTGTAACTCTTGTGAAGCGTGGCATTGGGCGCTTCGTTGGCTGGAGTGAGGCAGGCACTGAAGGGCTGACTGAAAAACCGAGAGCTGGTGATGCCAAAGGCTCCTGGCTGCAGCACTGGGGCGACAAACCTGGGACTGAAGGTGATGTGCCCTGCCCCGGGCACTGAGAAATCCAGCCCTGCCTCTCCTGCTCCCGAGGCATCTCCAGCATCTTTGATGAGCACATCTGGAGTCACAGCTGGCTAAGGCAGGTCCCACCCCACGGGCTCGGCTCCTGTCCCGGGGCACTCGGGACACGCCGGACAGAGAGAGGCGTGTGAGGGCTGTCCTGCAGGAGAGCCGGAGCCCCTGGGCTGGAGCCCCGGGCTGGAGCCCCAAGTTGAGCCGGAACCCCGGGCTGGAGCCCCAAGTTGAGCCGGAGCCCCGAGCCGGAGCCCCGAGCCGGAGCCCTGAGCCGGAGCCCTGAGCCGGAGCCCTGAGCTGGGCTGGAGCCCCGGGCTGGGCAGGGCGGTCCTGCTGCGGAGGGGAGGGAAGCACAGGGAGGGATCAGTGCATGTTCCTCATGACACCACAAACCACACCAGTGCCCCAGCCTGGCCCCGAGCCAGCGCTGCAGGCACGGGAGCCTGCGACCCTTCTGTCCTTGTGTCCCCAGAGCTGGGCAGGAAACCCGGGGACAGCCAGGGAACCGGGGGACAGCCAGGGAACCCAGGGACCCAAGGGACAGCCAGGGAACCCAGGGACACCTAGGGAACCAAGGGACAGCCAGGGGAGCCCAGGGACAGCCAGCGTGTGCTGCAGAAACCACTGAGAACAAACACAGCCTCCTCCAGGGCTGTGCAGGGAGATCTCATCCAGGGTCTGTGAGAAATACACATTTTTTCTGCCCTCACTGCCTTGGGCCCTTGCTCTGTCCATGCAGTGCAGGTGTGCAGGAGCACTCCCTTAGATCTGGCTTGGTCCCACTTTCCAGCTGTTCATGGTGTTTTATTCTGCATTTTGCTTCACCTCTTATGCAGATTTTTTTCTGATCTATTTCTTTCAAGTGAAGCAACAATGCAATATTAGAGAGAATTAATCAGGGGGAAGCCTTCCCTTTCAAAAAAAAAAAAAAAAAAAAAAAAAAGTCTTGGTGGTTTTAAACTGTAAGTGCCGGAATAAACACAGGAAGTTAGTATTTCTTTGGATCAATGACTGAATTGAAATTGGATGAATCATTGATTTTTTATTTTTTTTTTTGTTGCGGCAGAGATGTACTAAATTGCATCAAGGAATGCCATAACTTGGAAGTAACGGGTTTGTGTGCTTATGGAAAATGGTCTGTGTTATTCAGGGTGAGAGTAATAAATACTGAAAGCCATGCTAGGAGAGATGCCAGCCTGTAAAAAGAACAGGGGTAATTTGTAGGCCCTGCTACAAACCTGCTTTGGTATTTGGTGGGGCCGCTGATCTTAGGAGAGGTAGAGCAGTGTGGCTCTCAAAGGGGATCAGGTTCTCAAGGATTTGGTGCAGATGTTGGCAGTGTCCATGGGAATAAACAGTGCAGAGATGCTGGACCCTTTTGTAAAGCAAGAGAAACCTTTCTAACAGCAGTAACTT
The DNA here is from genome assembly GCA_034509425.1 of Eopsaltria australis. Classification (NCBI taxonomy): domain Eukaryota; kingdom Metazoa; phylum Chordata; class Aves; order Passeriformes; family Petroicidae; genus Eopsaltria; species Eopsaltria australis. Next base: position 512,876 of record JAVTVJ010000952.1, read on the forward strand.
TATGAAATAGTTGTGTGGTTTGAGATGAGGGGCTGCAGCTTTATTTATTTATTTTTGTGGATATCCAGGAGAAACTGCAAAACCATCCTTGTGAGGGGGAGGGGAAAGTGATTGTGGTGAATCTACACTTCAGTGGCTCTCCAGTGATTAACTTCAGCCTCAGGTACTCTAACCTTGCAAGGAGAATAAATCAAAAATGCTTAAAAGGTTTAGCTACAACCCCCACCCAGCAACACCTACCTTCAGCATAGTTAAAACATCAAAAAGGAAAGAGACCTTGATAATAATGAAGTTTGGGAACTCAAGAAATTACAGAGGTCACTTCAGATCCCATGGCCCCTGAGCAAAACCATTTCAAGGCATTTTACTTTTTTGACCTTCTTTGTACATATTTGAAAGCCACAGCTTTTTACCTAAAGTGCTCTAAAGAAGATTAAACAGCTTTTTAACATCTGCTGTGTTCAGTGTGTAGGAAGCGCTCTCGGTTGCTAGCAAGATAGATGGGTTTTTACATGATTTGGAAAAGGTGTTTAAACATACTTTGATTTATGTTTTTGCATTCTGTTATACTCTGAAAAGGGGTAAAGAAATACCTTGCTTTAATTTGGTGATTTTCATTCAGGAGAAAGAAATGCTTTAAAAACAAAGCACACCCACATCTAGAGGTCAGTTCTGCTGCAGGCGTAAAAAGCAGCATCTGTTTAACAGCAAGTGGTGACTGTGTGTAATGATGTGGTACAGAAAGGCAGAGTACAAAGGGAACCTGGGAGAAGATGGAGGATAAAAATACAGACTGAGCTGAAAGAGCAACTCATATTTAACAATTGTGGGACAAACAAGAGATTTGGCAAATGTGGTGTACTTATAAAGTATCTCTATGATTTTACAGGGTCATGTCTTGCCTTCTGTGGTTAATCAGAGAGGACAGAGCTACTCTGAGGTTGTCAGGACTTGGAATGTCCATACCTGTCTCCATGTTGGGTTTACTGGGATTATTGAACTGGGAAAGGTGTTTGAACTGGACAGGAGAGCAAAGTGGGGCCTGGAGCAGACCTGACAGAGGCCCCAGAGCTCTGGAGGGCCAGGGGGCTGAGGGAAAGGCTCCTGGAGGAGCTGAGGGTCTGCACCCAGCACACCTCAGGGACAGACACTCACCTCTGCACGAGGGCATCCTCGAGTCACCAATACCCTGTCCTGAGGTGCTGGCTCCTTCCCAGGAACTCTCAGGCTCCTCTTGGAAAAGGTCTCAATGAAACACAGCTGCACCTCAGACCTGGGGGAATTGTGAACACTCAGAGTCTGTGATTGTTAACAGGATGTTCCTGGAGAAAATGCCACACACAGGCCAGGTAAAAAGGACTGGGAAGAGTCCGGAACTTCATTTTCTTCATATTTTCATTTTTCTATGCTGTTCTAATTTTCCCTAATGTTTCATTCTTTGTTTATTTGGTTTAATATTTGGTTCTTTATTTTTTTGGTTCTTTACTCAGTAGAAAGTACCTGGCTGCTCATAACATTTGGAGTCCTCCTGGAAGCTCCCTGCAGCTGCCAGGTGATCCTTACCCTGGATGTCTCCCCTAAAACAGAGCTCCCAGCACACTGTTGACTTTTTGGGGTGGCTTTGGCTCAGATTCAGCAGAGGACCAGGACCAGCAGCAGTTTCCAGCCTTAGGTGTTTTTTTTCTCTCCAGGGACTCTCATTCCAAGCACACATCTGAATTCAGGGCTGTACTCTGCTCAGCCTGTGAACTCCCCAGGGATCATCTCTTAGGGCAGAGCAGCAGCAGATGTGGAAAGGGGAATGGTGTTTGCAGTCTGCTCTGGTGCTGCCAGCCACAGCCAGCAATGCAGTGCTCTGCACTCAGCCATGCCTTGATGTCCCCATAAATTCCCTCTTGGGGATGACACCCCAGGAATCCAAGCTTTCTGCTGGATTAGCCTCACAGTCACACCTGGAGAAGCTCCTTTGGAGAAGTAACTGTGGATTTTTGAACTGCAGATGAAAAGCCAGATGCTGAATCTCTTATTTATCAAAATTTTCTTGACATTAATAGGAGATGGAGCTGAGCAGAGGATGCAGAGATTCAGCCTCAGGTTTCTGGAATTCACATTTGCCTGATATGCATTGCCTTGCATGAGTTCATTAGCCTGTACAGAGGATCAGTTTTTCTCCATTTTATATTTACATGCTTTGCTCAGAACCTCTCTGCTGGGATGAAGGAATTTCACATTGTCAGTTTATTCCAGCAATGAGTCTAAAACTGAAGTTGAGCAGAGCTTGTTTGATGTCTGGGCTCTGATAAAAGCATCTGTAACTTCCAGCTGTGGCTCTCTGAGCTTCTGGTGAGGAGCAGAAGGCTCTGTCCTGATGCTTTTGTATCCCACAGAGCGTGGGATGGGTTTAGTGGATGGGATTTTGAGTGAAGGCCTGGGCTTGGAACATTCTGGGGTGAACTTACTGCAGCCTTCCCGTAGCTGAAGGAGGCCTACAAGAAAGATGGAAAGGGATTGAGGACTAGGGATGGAGGGACAGGACACAGGGAATGGCTTCCCACTGTCAGAGAGCAGGGATGGATGGGATATTGGGAATAATCCTTCCCTGTGAGGGTGGAGAGGCCCTGGAATAGAATTCCCAGAGAAGCTGTGGCTGCCCCTGGATCCCTGGCAGTGCCCAAGGCCAGGCTGGACACTGGGGCTTGGAGCAGCCTGGGACAGTGGAAGGTGTCCCTGCCCATGGCAGGGGTGGCTCTGGATGGGCTTTAAGGTCCCTGCAATCCAAAGCATTCCCTGATTCTGTGATTCCTACTGTGGGAGCCAGCAGGGCTGGTTGTGCTTCCCTCACCTCTGTCTAATGAATTTTGTGTATCAGGGTTTGATGTGCTTTGTCCCAGGGACAAAAGCTTTTATAGCTCAGCATATTTGCTGAGATCTCCACTGCTCTCTCAGTAAAGAGATTAGTTGAGGAAATAAGTTTTGCTCCCTTGGGAGCTGTGGTGCACTGCCAGTTTGTAAATACACAGATGCCATCACAAGAAAAAAATCCAAATATTGTATCAAGCCGTGATGTCTGAAACATTGCTTTATATTCTGAAAGACTCTTGCTTTGATATTGAAGACTTAGATGTCACGAAAGGGAATGGATATGATTTAATTTTTTTACAAGGCTACAGCTAAAGAGAGTGATAAAATTCTAATAGAGCTGCTCTTTTAGGGTATTTGCAGGGAAAACCAAACATCTTCCTAAAGTAAACTTCATGCTGTATTTTCAGGAGTAGGCAAGTCACAGTGAAACAATCTTCACTGTGAAGAGGGGAAATAGGAAATAACCAACCCTCGTAGCCTCAAACTGCCCTTTCTAAGTGCACATCATCTCCTTGTGCTTTAGCTCTCAGCTCGAGTGTCCCAGGTGATTTGAGTTCTTATGTTGAGCTGGAGCAGAGTGAAGCTGCCAGGTATTTCACTGTAGCTTTATATTTGTCACATGAGATGCTTGGCTCAGAGAAATCGATTCCACACTTGTGTTTTAACTTGAGGAAGGAAAAACATGCAGCACTGGGAGTGCCATGAATAGGCTCCAGTTCTTTCATCCCTGAATTTTTTTCCACAGTGCACTCCGCAGCTCTCGCTGGAGCTCGGTGGGAGGTTGGGCTGTGGGTGCAGGAGATGTCACCTGGCCCCATGTGGGACCTTCTCCCCTGCACCTCTGCTTCCCTCTCACACACAGCTGGGTCACTGCTATGTTGTTTCTGGAACTCCTGTATCAGGTTCCCTGGTTCACCTCATTGTTCTCTGAACTTATGGGGAAAAAGATAATTTGCATTAATTAGCAAGAATTGATGGAAAACCGTGGTGCTGAGACATGAACAAAGGAAACTGTAAGCAGCAGTGGTGTGAGGCTGCACTCGATTGCAGAGCAGTGGTCCCTGCCCCAGCCAGGGTAATCAGGTCCCTGCTGTCACCCTGCTTTGAGCTTTACTGCCCCTCTCTTGTCACTGTGCACTGCAGGGATCCTGTCCTGGTGGCTGCCAGGCTGCTCCAGGCCCTGGTGTGCACCCAGAGTGCCCCCACTGACCACAGACTCTGCCCGTGCCACTGTGTGTGTCCCCAGTGCTGCTGTTTGTCCCCAGGGCCAGCCCTGCTGCTCAGCTGCCCCTCACGGCACAGAAAGCCTCAACTTGCCAGGTGTGTGCCCTGCAGGGGCCCTGCTGCCCCCTCCTGCTCCTCCCCACCCAGGGGCACAAGCCCAGACTGCCCCACAGCCACATTTTCATATTCTCTCTCGGGATGCTCATCAGTAAATGCAGCCTGGGGAGAAGGGAAAGCAGCTTTCTCTGGCTCACACTTTCAGAAGCTGTAAAGAGTACAATAAACTCCAACTTCCCCAGAAAGCACTTTTTGCAATCTGAGCATTTTTTCACCTAATTTGTCATCTCTGTAAAGTATTCGTTTTTTCCTACAGATTTATTGTTTTTCTTCGTCCAGTGATTCCCGAAGCCTGTCGGTATCTCTTTTTAAAATGTATATATAATAAGGGACTTGGCAATTAAACAAACAGAAAAAAAATCACCCAGAAAATGCTTTGGAATTTGGTTATTTAAATTACTGCCTTGTCCCTGTGGAGTATCTTCAACTGAGACAACCCTCAGGTTCAAATCCTTCCAGTACCTGAAGGAGCCAACAAGAAAGATGGAGAGAGACAATTTGCAAAGGTCTGGACTAAGAGGACAAGGGGGGATGGCTTCAAACTGGGAGAAAACAGGCTTAGATGGGATATTGGGCAGGAATTGTTCCCTGGGAGGGTGGCAGGCCCTGGCACAGGGTGCCCAGAGAAGCTGTGGCTGCCCCTGGATCCCTGGCAGTGCCCAAGGCCAGGCTGGACACTGGGGCTTGGAGCAGCCTGGGACAGTGGGAGGTGTCCCTGCCCATGGCAGGGGTGGCTCTGGATGGTCCTTAAGGTCCCTCCCAATCCAAACCATTCCATGGTTCTTCATCATCTCCCTTCACACTGTTGCCAGCACCATTTTCTGTAGGCACAGGCCATTTCTCTCCTGTTGTTGCTTGTGTCTGGTTTAAGATGTGCCAGGATAGTCAGAGGGGCAGGTGAGGCTCTGCAGCCTGGGGGCTCTGGGACACAAAGCTGCAGCCCCAAAGCACGAGCTGTGCCTGGCTGGGAAGCACAGCATGGGCTGAAATGGCGATCCTTGAGCTGTGTGCATCAGGGCTTGGGAGGGGGCTGAGCCTGCTGGCTGTAAAGCACTGCAGTTATAACTGATTCACCAGGGATTGCTGGGTTTAATACACAGAGAGGACCAGACTTTGCTATTCTGGTCAGATCCATGTTAACAGCTACTTGGAGATCTGTTCCAGGGATATAAATAGGCTTTAGCAGGTAAAGCACTACCTTGGAGTTGTAAATAAAGATGTCAAATGATAGTCCATAACAAAACTGCAGATATTGGGTGGAAGGTGATGGCTTTCGCTGTGTTCATGGGTATCTTATGTCTAATACACCATAAAAGTGCTGGATTTTATAGCCAGGTTGTACTGAAGTGAGGGATGTTACCTCCCCAGCCCCCAGCATTCCTTCTGAACATTCCCTGTTCTCAGCAACTGCAGAGTCCAGTACAGTTTTCATTTAAGGTCTGTATGGTAAGCATATGGAAAAATATCTCTTTGATCTGTCATTTATTAATGGCACCTTATGAAATCTTTTGTTTGTTTGTCTTTCAGGGGCGTTCTTGCCTTCCCTTGAAATTCAGGTCTCCTCCCCTGGGCAAGCTGATATTGTTTAGTTCTGGGGAAGTGAAAAAAGATCCCTCTGCTGTGGTGGGGTGACCCTGGCTGGGCACCTGGTCACCACCAAGCCCCTCTGTCACTGCCCTGCTCAGCTGGGCAGGGAACACAGGACACAGGGAAAGGCTCTGGGTGGGACAAGGGCAGGGAGAGATCCCTCACCAGCTGCTGCCATGGGCAAACAGACTCAGCTGGGGAAATCACTTTCATTTATTACCCATCAAATCAGAGTAGGAAACTGAGAAATAAACCCAAATCTTAAAACACCTTCTCCAAACCCCTCCCTTCTTCCCAGGCTCAACTTCACTCCTGATTTGTTCTCCCTCCTCCCCAGAGGCTCAGGGGGATGGGAATGGGGCTGTGCTCAGTCCATCACACGTTGTCTCTTCTGCTCCTTCCTGCACAGGGCTTGGGCTCCTCACACTCTGCCCCTGCTGCAGCCTGGGGTCCCTCCCAGGGGAGAGTTCTCCAGGAACTGCCCCAGCCTGGATCCCTTTATCCATGGGCTCAGTGCTTCAGGAGCTGCCCCAGCCTGGATCCCTTTATCCATGGGCTCAGTGCTTCAGGAACTGCCCCAGCCTGGATCCCTTTATCCATGGGGTCAGTGCTTCAGGAACTGCCCCAGCCTGGATCCCTTTATCCATGGGCTCAGTCCTTCAGGAACTGCCCCAGCCTGGATCCCTTTATCCATGGGCTCAGTGCTTCAGGAGCTGCCCCAGGGTGGGTCCCTTTATCCATGGGCTCAGTGCTTCAGGAACTGCCCCAGCCTGGATCCCTTTATCCGTGGGCTCAGTGCTTCAGGAACTGCCCCAGCCTGGATCCCTTTATCCATGGGCTCAGTGCTTCAGGAACTGCTCTCAGGATCCCTCCCATGGGGTCACGAGTCCTTCCAGCAAACCTGTTCCAGGTGGGCTCCTCTCTCCATGGAGGCACAGGTGCTGCCAGGACCCTGCTCCAGCACAGGCTTCCCATGGGATCACAGCTCTCCCAGGCATCTCCTGCTCTGCCCTGGGCTCCTCCAGGGGCTGCAGGAGAAACTCTGCTCCCTGTGCCCTCAGCTGCCTCTCCAGGGGCTGCACCCTGGAATCTTTGGGGCATCTGAGCTCCAGCGCCTGGAGCAGCTCCAGCCCCTCCCTCTGCCCTGCCCTTGGTTTCTGCAGAGTTCATTCTCTCAGACATTCTCACTCCTCCCTTCTCCACCTGCAGTGGTGCAGTTTTGGGTTTTTTTCTCCCCCCATTCTTACCTCAGTTACCTCAGAGGTGCTGCCACAGTCCAGGCTGGGCTCAGCCTTGGCCAGCACTGGATCTGTCCTGGAGCCAGCTGGAATTGGCTCCATCAGACACTTGCAGCAGCCTCTCACAGAATCCATCCCTACAGCCCCCTCCATCCCCCAGTCAAAACCAAAACACCACTGAGGGTTAAACTTCAGCCTGGGGAGTAAGCAGCAGCAGCAGAGATCCCTTAGAAGGCTTTTGGTTCTCTGAAAGTGCCCTTGATGATGCAGATTGAAGGTAGATCAGTATGGAAAACATGACCTAGATGTTCTTTCTAAGCAGAATACTTATATATACACACATAAATATATATATAATATAATCATCTTGCAAGCACTGGCAGCTCTTTAAAGGAGCAGCAAAAGCTCTTTTTCTTCAGAAATACCACATCAACAGCCTCGGCACAGTCCCCAGTGATTAAAGCTACACCTACAAGAGAAGCTGGAAGCTCTGCCAGTAAACCTTCTTCCTGCTAATGCTGCTGAAAGGCCCTTCATTATCCTACCCAAGGCAGAGCTGAAAAACAGATCCTTTCCAGCATTCCTGCATCAAAAAGGAGAGATTCAGGCAGCAGCAGCAGAATCAAGTGCACAGAAATGTTTTACCCTTTCTGTGGTGATTTGCAGATGCCCCCAAGACCCCTATTCTATGTACAGAGACTCTGTGCTTCCCATGAGTGGCCATTTGATTGCTCACTCAGAATTTTTCCAGCAAGCTGTTTTGCATTAGGACTATGTTTTAATATGAAACCTAGTAGCTGGATAATTGATAAATTATAGCCGTGAATAGCTTAAATATAATTAGTTATTATGAGGTAGAGAATTGTCATTTTTATAAGGAGCACTATCAGGTTATTATTGTAGGATTTGAATAACCATTTATTAAACATTAGCATAGTTAAAATTAACCCTTTTTGGGTCATTACATGTATCTGACAAAATTTATTTTGTTCCCTGGTAGGCTTGTAGTCCAAATTAATGTTGAGACCTTGCAGTTGTTGATCACAAATGATCTCCTAAGCCAAGAGGAAAGTGAATAAACAGCAAGGCAACTCAAAGGTTTGTGCTGGTCACTGATGTGTTCCAGCTCAGAGAGCTACTGTAGTGAAATTTAAAATATGGGGCTTGAATGGGTTTGAATCAGAGGTGCTGTTATTGGCCTGGCCATTTGCACAGGGGTGGGTGACAGGCTCTAATGTGCCTTCAGGTTCTCAGTGCACTACTGAGATTCTCCACAGTAAAGAAATAAAATGTAAGACATGAATGTGAGAACTGAATCCACTGAATGATGTTTTATTCACTGAATTGCTCCATCTGAGTAACTTGCCCCAAACCTGGTCAAAAGCTTTATTCCAAAACCCAGTTCTTGGGATCCCAGTTCTCCCAGCATTTCCTGGTGGAGCACATTCTGTCTAAATGAGCAGCATCACTGACTTCCCCAGGGCTGTGCTGGGCACTGCCCAGGCTCCCCAGGGAATGGGCACGGCCCCGAGGCTGCCAGAGCTCCAGGAGCTGCCAGGGATGCCCAGGGTGGGGTTGTTGGGGTGTCTGTGCAGGGCCAGGAGCTGGACTGGATGATCACTGGGGGTCCCTTCTCTCTCAAAATATTCTGATTTCAACTGGGAGCTGTAACTGGGAAGCTTAAAGCTTGAAGTCCTTAATTTCAGTTATCTCAAGAGATGCTGACTTGAGCGTACTGAGGGGCTCCTTGTGATCCCAGCCCTGATTCCTCCTCCATCCACACTGAATCACCACAGGCAGCTCAGTGGATAAACTGAGCTAAGGGCTTTTCTCTTTGGTTTTTTTAAATGTATATGCATATATATCAGTTCAAAGTGAGCTACTTGGTTTTTACCTTGTGCAATTTAGGTACAGGAAGAAAAGAATCCATCTGTGGAATTTTCCTGTGCAAGATGACAAATGTTCATTTGGAAAGGAGACTTCTTCCCCCAAACAGGGACAGTCAGGTGAGTGTGAGTGTTCAGAGCTGTTCCACGTTCACTTCACTCTCCAGAGGCCTTTTGCTGCCTTCATCCACCTTTCTTGCTCTCCAGCTGCTGCAGCAGAGGGTGCACAGCATCAGGGGTGGAGATGGCTGAAGTTGTGCCAAAGAATCCTCGGTGCTGTCCTGTTTCTGAACACCAGAGCACTGGATACTGAACAGGTAAAGCAGACACCCTCTCTGAGCTGTGCTGTTGGAGCTGCTGTGATTTGCCCTGAAGGAGTTGTGAACAGCATCTCCAAACCCTGTGACTTTTCAGGGTGATTTCTGGAAATGGGGGGACGTTTCCCAGGGAGAGCAAAGCAGTTTGGAAAGCTGCTTGTGGGATGTGTCCAGCCTCTCAGACCGGGGGGGTTTGTGCCTCCTCACTTCCTATCACCTCTGTGGATCATAATAACCTTCCTTTCTTTTTTCCCCAGAACTGTCTCCTCTGTACCTCAAGAACTTCCTGTAGGAAATTTTTAGGCTGCTGGTGGCAGCCCCATGGAATGAGTCAGCTCCGTGCTGCTTTCAGTCTGGTGAATGAAAGGATTCTGGAGGCATAATTTCCTTATTACTGAAGCCTGGGTTTGACAAAATTGTAGAATTCACTGCTTTCTCATAGATATGTGTGTCTAATTGACAGAGACAAAACACCAAAGCCTTGTGTGAATCAGAATTCCAGAATCATTAAGGACGGAGAAAAAACTCCAGAATCATCCAGTCCAACCTGTGACTGACCCAGCCCAGAGCAGAGTGCCACATCCATTCATTCCTTTGACACCTCCAGGGATGGGGACTCCAAACCTCCCTGGGCAGCCCCTGCCAAGACCTGACCACCTTTTCCATGGGGAAATTCCTTCTGGTGTCCACCCTGAGCCTGCCATGGCACAGCTCGAGGTCATTTCTTCTCACTTCCTTTTCCTGTCCCTGTTCCCTGGGAGCACAGCCCGACCCCAGCTGTCCCCTCCTGTCAGGGAGTTGTGCAGAGCCACAAGGTCCCCCCTGAGCCTCCTTTTCTCCAGGCTGAGCCCTTTCCCAGCTCCCTCAGCTGCTCCTGGGGCTCCAGCCCCTTCCCCGCTCCATTCCCTTCTCTCAGGCCTGAATGTGCAGATCAGAGGCACTGCTGTGCTGATAAGCTGATGTGTGCCCCAGCTTTTGCCAAAGCAGGAGCACAAGAGCAGCAATGCTCTGGGTAATTATCCTGATACCTCCCTTCCTTAAGAGGCTCTGAGATGAGTGTATCTTTTAAGGGAAAAAAACTAAGTCTTGCATCCTATTGAGGTTGTTTCCTAGAGAAATACCAAAAATACCTTTGCACTGAGAATTAGCCTTTCTGCAGTAATGTCCCTGTATAAAAGGCAAACCCACTGTCCAGGCCCCAGATAAACCCACACTGGAATGGCATCACTGCTGCTGCACAGTCCTGGATGTGCTGCTGGGATTCTTCAGCCATTTCCAGCTCCAGCACTCAGCCACAAGCCTGAAACTGCTCACTTTAGTCCTGCTCATGTTTTCCCTTTCTTTGAGGCTTTGAAGAGCTTAAAGATCACCTCTCTCAAAGTACTTGACAAAAGTATCTCTGCTCTGTGAGAAGGTAACTCCTGCACTCATCTGAAGAATTTTTCTATCTGCCTGATCTTTTCATGTCTTTTTTTTTCACAGAAAATTCACCTTCATCCTCTTTTTTGTTTCATGACCTGCATCCTACTCATTTGTGGCTCCTCAGCCCTGGGGGCACCTCTGGGGTGCTGTGCCCAGCTCTGGATCCTCAGCACAGCAGGGACAGGAGCTCCTGGAGCGGGGCCAGCGCAGGCTGTGAGGATGAGGAGGGCCTGCAGCATCCCCATGCCCAGGAAAGGCTGAGGCAGCTGGGGCTGCTCAGCCTCAAGAGGAGCCCCAGCTGAGAGGGGCACTCAGCCCTGGCTGTCCCTGTGTTCAGGAAGGGGCAGAGCAGGGCCCAGGCTCTGCTCCGGGGCCCAGCAGTGGCACCAGAGCCACGGGCAGGGACTGAGCCCAGCAATTCCCCCTGCACAGGAGGCACAACTTCTGCCCTGGGCAGTGCCCAGCCCTGAACAGGCTGCCCAGGGAGGGGCTGGAGTCTCCCTCAGCGGGGATATTGCAGAGCCCTCTGCACACAATCCTGTGCCCTGTGCTCTGGGATGGCCCTGCCTGAGCAGGGAGGTGGCACCAGGGACCCTCTGTGGTCCCCTCCAGCCTGGCCCAGCCTGGGGTTCTGGGATCCACTGGCAAGATGAAAGACAAGACCAGGTATTATAAAGACCAGGGAAAGAAACAAGGTCTGAAACACATTTAGGCTTTGGCTTTCTATGTGGCAATCTCAAACTCTATTTCCCCCCTGCATTCCCCAAATATTTCCTCTCTGTCCCACCATCCCTGGTCATCCTGGCCATCCCTGTCCCAAAGCCCTTCAGAACTGACCAGGGCATTTAGGATTAATGTCTAAGCTTTAGAGTTTCCATCCAGAAAATGGATATTGCTCATCTGGAGGTTATGGTCAGAGCTGATGGCTCTAAAGCTCCTTAAAGATATGATGCTGTAAAAATGGTAAACTGTATTGATGGTTTATTATTTTTTATCTCTAATATTTACTGTCTTTCACTTTCTTCTTGCATAACACAGCAAATGTTGTTCTGCTTCCTGAAAACATGTGGTAAATCAATTGATCCACTGGTTTTTTTCAAGGATCCTTACTTAGTGTTAGTTTTCATGCACACGTTTTGGAATCTATGTAAAATATGCCTTAAATAGCTGAATAAAATAAATGCCAGGGCTCTTACAGCTTTTTCCACCTGCTTTCAATGCAGAGCTGCCAAACAATTTCAGTGGTTTATAGCCTGTTGCCCAAAATCAAATTCTGTGTAACTTTTGGTTTAAGGGCTAATAGCTTTTTGAAATATATTAGTGTTTTCTGGTGACAGATCCAAGATTAGATGTTTATCCATTGTTTCAAGAGGTATTCTATAATCCTGTGGCACAGTCAACTTTATGAGGAATTTTACAACCTTTCATGAGCGCATTGTGTTTTAAAATGCTAAAAAAGCAGTTAAGGAGAGAGGAAAACAAAGCACTGCAGTGTGTCCCTCTGATGTTCCATTGGCCTTTGGAGTGCTGGGGAGTGAGGAGGGATGACTGCAGGAATGACTGCAGGAATGACTGCAGGAAGAATCACTTTGCCCAGACAGACTGAGGAGCCAGCCAGCCAAAGTCTTTAAGTGCTGCAGAGCTGCTTTACTGGAGGAGTGTTTGCCTTAAGACAATGAACAGCCAGAGTGGGGGAGCCCAAGTCACTGCCAGACCTTGAGCATGTCCTTGGGAGCAGCAGCACTGAGAGAATGACATCCATTGCACTGATGTCAGTCAGTCCTGTTTTTTTCATGTGATCAGATCAAAACCAGTGTGGGCAGCAGGAAAGGGATTGGGATTGTGAGACCCCCACCTGCAGAGCTGCCCCAGCCCTGGGCCCAGCACAGGCAGGACCTGGAGCTGCTGGAGGAGTCCAGAGGACGCTCCAGGGTGAGCAGAGGGATGGAGCAGCTCTGCTGGGAGGAAAGGCTGGGAGAGCTGGGATTGTTCAGCTGGAGAGAAGTTTTGGGGTGACCTCACTGTGGCCTTGCAGGGCCTGAAGGATCTGGCAAGGAAGATGGAGAGAGATTTTGGACAGGGGCCTGCAGTGCCAGGACACAGGGAATGGCTTCCACTGCCAGAGGGCAGGGATGGATGGGATATTGGGAAGGAATTGTTCCCTGGGAGGGTGGGCAGGCCCTGGCACAGGGTGCCCAGATTTGCTGTGGCTGCCCCTGGATCCCTGGCAGTGCCCAAGGCCAGGCTGGACACTGGGGCTGGGAGCAGCCTGGGACAGTGGGAGGTGTCCGTGCCCATGGCAGGGGGATGGAATGGGATGGGCTTCGAGGTTTCTTCCACCCCAACCCATTCTGGGGTTCTTTTCTATGATTCTGGGATTTGAGGCAGTGCAAAAGCTGGTCTTTGGAAGTGCATCCCTTGCTCCCAAGTGGCTCCTGCAGGGCAAGGCAAAGGCAGAGCACTGCTGGGGAAGGGCAGGGCTCAGCGCACCTTTGCTTTGTGCACTGTTGCAAACTGTGGATACAACTGGTATGAATCTCTCCATAATACTTTATTCCTCTTCTGCACGGGGAAGAAGGGAAACGCCCAAGTGCTCATGAGACAGACCAGAGGAGGGAGAACTGGATGGGCTCAGCCCACTTTTTTTCCTTTAAAAGCTACTCTGTGAGACCTCTTCAGCCCTAGATGCAAATGTATATCTCTCCAGGAGAAGTATTTCAGAGGCAGGGTGTAGCACATCATTTTCTCTCCCTGCCTCCTTAAAGATGTCACATCATTCCCCCACAACAAATGCTATTGTTGGAAAGAAAATGGAAAATCTTTCTGGCCATTCTTCTGAACTGAAAGCAGCAATCTTCAAAGCAAAGAACAATCCCTTCAGGGTAGCTGAGTAACTACTCAGGCTATACAAAAACAGCCAATTTGTACTTGTGAGGTATGAGGACTCAGCTGTTCCATCGGGCTGGAGATGTTTGTACCTGGCAGTGGCTGAAGTCGTCTGTCACTGGGACATGGTGGGCTGGGCCTGGGCACTGAGTGGTGCTTGAAGCCTGGTTTTGTATTCGGGAAGAAATCACAGCCTGTATTGGGCACCAGTTGTCATTTGATGGAGGAAGTGGCAGGTTTGACTGAGCCTTAGGATCTGCTTTTCCCACCATCCAGGACCTGCTGGGAGCAGAGCAGGCTCAGCCTCCCCTGGTTTGTCCTCCCAGCCAAAACTCTGCTTTGTTTTGTCCCAAATCTCCTACTGCAGTTTCACCCAAACATTAAACAAGAGGAGACAAGGTTCTGTGCGAATAACTCCCCAGCTGACAACATTTGCAGTAAAAAGGAGACTCCTACCTGAAAAGAGCTTCTTTTGGAGGCTTCCACAGTGGGACTGGCAGTTTTGTGGACCACACCTCCCAAACCAACCACCTCCCTGTGGCTGGCACTGTTTCTGCACCAGTGCTGAGCTGAGGAGTTCAGGCTGTTCAGCCACTCTGAAATTGCAGCCTTCAGTTGAGTGTCTGAATATTTGAACCATGAGAAGGTGGACAGGATGATCAGAGGGATGGAGGGTTGAAGCTCCTCTCTGAGGAAAGGCTGAGAGAGCTGACAGGAAAGGTGGGGAGAGAGGATTTACAAGGCCCTGGCACAGGGTGCCCAGAGAAGCTGTGGCTGCCCCTGGATCCCTGGCAGTGCCCAAGGCCAGGCTGGACACTGGGGCTTGGAGCAGCCTGGGACAGTGGAAGGTGTCCCTGCCATGGCAGGGGTGGCACTGGATGGGCTTTGAGGTCCCTCCAATCCAAGCCATGCTACAATTCTATGACTGCCCTGAAAACTCAGCTCTATTTTGCCTGGAGACACTCAATGAATCAACAGCAACTCTGAAATAAAATCCAGTTTGGTTTTTTTCTTCCCACTCCACCTTTCGTTGAACTCCACAAGCACCTGTGAGGTATTGCTGAGGCAGGCACTCAGTGTGTTTTGGGACCTGGGAAGACAGTTCATGCACAGATTCCCAAAATAAAACAAAAGGCTGCCTGAGAGGGAAGTTCAGTTGTTTAACTCAGAGTGTAAACACATATATGTCTGTTTCTTGACCTACTTGATTTTCTAAACATTCAGGACTGCTTTGAATTATTGTTTTTGCTGGGATGCAGGCCTGTTGAAATTTTTATGAGAAGCATCTTCTAAATTCTGTAGCAAGAATTTATGACTGTCAATCAGTGATGTTTAATCAGTGTGATGCAGTTCACACTGGCATTTGTCAAGCAGTTGTTGCCATCTGTGGTTCCTCTTTATTGGGAAGTTTACATTTTTTGGGTTACACCAGTGTATTATTTGCAGATGGCCAGCCCATCATTCCTAACCACAGCAGGGTAAACACTGCCCTGCCATGGCTGGGTTATAGTTTAAGCACAGTGCCAGAGACATCCAAGTACTGCCAAAGAAGAATTACATGAAAAGACATAAGCAGGCAAGTATTTGTGCACAGTGGCTTGTAAAACTCGCAGGATTTGTTTTTAATTTGCTTTCTTTAATACAACACTGTTTGTATTTTGAGATCAACACACAGAGGGTTCTCGTGGATAAGGAATAAAAGCAAGGTGTCAGTTTTCCTTTGGCATCTGTGGCTGCACCATGGCCAAGTCCTGGGTTTGTACCTTCAGTGCAGCCTCCGTGGCTTTGGATTCTCATCCAGCCCAGCACAGTCCTGCTGGGGGAGCAGGAGCTTGGGCAGAGCCCTGCAGGGCACCCCCAGGAGTCCATGGGTTCAGGAAAGGCTTTGAGCCCTGACCCTAGGCTAGGTACTTGCTGTAAGTCAGGGGATAAGTCATCCCTCTGGAGCATGAGCTGTGACATCCAGAAAGTCCTCAGAGCCAGGCCCAAGCAGCAGCCAAGAGGGGAACCTCCATTTCTGGGCTCTCCTCTGCTGTGAGAGAGGCCGGATTGCTACAGAAAGTTAGGCCAGGCTTTTGGGGAGTCAGCTGAGCCCTGAGGAGGTTCCTTCATCCAAGCACACTGACTTCTGCTCTTTGTCTGGGTATTGCCTTCTGGGCTTTGCTGTGGCTGCAGTGTCAGACCTGCACTTCTGACAGCCATGGAAGGGCAGTCCTCATGTTAACAGGAACGGGGATGGTGCAGTTTGGCTTTGGGACCTTTCAGCATCTCCCTGCACCCCACAGGCATGGCCAGGGACCAGCAGCTGAGTGTCACCCTGGGACTTAAGGATCTGGTGACAAACTGACCTCTTGTCCTGAAGGCTCCTAAAGGCTTCAGTCCTGGCTGGGTCCTTTGTGTCATCTCTTGATTTCCTTGGGAGTTTAAACCCCAGGGGAATGGCTTCCCACTGCCAGAGGGCAGGGATGGATGGGATATTGGGAAGGAATTGTTCCCTGGGAGGGTGGGCAGGCCCTGGCACAGGGTGCCCAGAGAAGCTGTGGCTGCCCCTGGATCCCTGGCAGTGCCCAAGGCCAGGCTGGACACTGGGGCTTGGAGCAGCCTGGGACAGTGGAAGTGTCCCTGCCATGGCAGGGGTGGCTCTGGATGGGCTTTGAGGTCCCTTCCAACCCAAACCATTCCGGGATTTTGTGGTTTTTTCAAAGGTCTTTAGGCATCTTTGTATTTGCTGGTGTAACATGAAGAACCAGTGGTATTCCCTGGCTCAAGGACTATCAGGTGATGATTAGGTGCTGAAATAACTTAGGCCATACAAGTATCTTCTGTAATAAAAAAGAAATAAGTGAGAATTTATTTTCTACTCACACAAAAAATCAATATTTGAAATGGATTTTCTGATTTTTCGATGGTTTATCAAAATTTCAATGAACTTGCTCCTCTTGCTCTTCTTCCTTTCCCCCTGTTTTTCAAGAAAGAAGCTGAAGCTTTTCAAACCAGCTCTAATAATAAAATGATTTAAGAATTAGAGTCTGGTCATTGAGCTGAATCTTGAAGTTCAAAGCAGCAAAACTGAAGAGTAGTTGACTTTAAGCCATGATTTTGCTTTTTGTGAGTAAGTTCCTTAATTTCTGAAGTCAGTCAAGAGCTGAAGCCATTCTGGAAGCTTTAGAAATGCTGATCCTGAAAGATACTTATTGATAACCATAGCACAGATCTTTTTAATATCCTTGAGGGAACCACACAGCAATCTCATAAGCTAAAAGCACAATAAGTTGCTTGTTTTTTCACAGCATTTCCCTGATGGATCAGTGATGAGCTGTCCATGCTCACAGGCTGAACTTAAAAATTCATGAAATATGAATGGAGTTATTGTAATGTGGAACTAAATACGTTCCCAACTTTGAAGATAACACTGAGGAAAGTTACTTTTATGCATTAGCTGTTCCCACAGTGGAGAAAAGCGTTAAGGCTGGGGATAAAGGGTTCACTCCTTGATGTTAAATACGTGCCTAAAGTACTGTCAGAAATGGCTCAGAGAGAGCAGAATGAGACATCAACTCTGGAATACCGGCTTCTGAAAAGAATAGAACATCTTTCTGTACAAGTTTTACTCATTTCACCAGCCTGGACCTCACAGAGATGTTGGTGACCCTTGCAGGAAGCAGATTCCTGCATGGAGAAAACTCCAGAGTTCATAGGCAACATGGAGGAATAGAGGACTGAATTCATCTACCTGATGGACGTGGGGCTTTCTCAGAGGTGGTTTTGGTGGCAAAGCAACAAAATTAAGGCTGAATAATCAGGAATTCTTGAGAGCCCGATAGAAAAAAGGGAAGATGCAACTCCCGTGCACCACCTGAATCCTGAAAACAAGGAAATAACCCAATGGCACTCACAGCACTCCAGCCAGAACTCTCAGATTTTGAGAAAACAAAATTGGCCTTAAATTTAACCTTTTCTGCAGATTTTGGTTTAATTTTGGGTTTCTTTTTCTTTTCCTGATCGTTTTCATACAGGGATTTGGTCATGGTAAGGCTCATTTATGCAATTCAAGGAAATTTAGCTAAAAGACCTAATTTTTTTTTTTTTTTTTGGCCTTTGTGCTGGTGCTACAAGGCTGGAAATGCAGCTGGGTGCTCCCTGGGATCATCTGGGCAAGGACTGAGCTGGTGCTGGGGGAAGGCACCTTTGCCCAGCCCTGACAGAAGCTCCAGTGAGTAACAGAAACCATTTTCTCCTGCCTGTTTTACATCTCCCAGACTGTGAAGACAGTCTGCCCCAGATCTGTCATGGTATCATGCTACCATCACACGCTCCTGGAGCGATCGGGGGGTGATAACTTCTGCAAATCAAGTTATTTTTGTATTTTTAATTCTTCTTGTAACTGGCAGCTCGTGTTGGCTGTATTTTAAGGAGCAAAGATTTCAGCTAAAGCATTACTATGTCATTAACCAATCCATTGAATATTCATGATTTAGTGGATTTTTTTTCCCCCACAGAAGGAGAGAAGTAATTATTTTGGCTAGCACTTGAAAAGTGTGTGTGTGCTGTTCACAGAACTCCACTGGAATGGGCAAAAATAGAATTTTTCTATTAGACATGCAAACTGATCTCTGCCCGATACTGACACATATCCTTTAGTTCTTCTTTATTTAGTAACAATGTTTCGAGTTTTGTGGTTTTTTTTTTTTTTTCTTGGTAGGAATGTAATGAAACTGAAAAAAAGAAGATAAAAAATAGAAGAAAAAACCTCCACACTCCAGTGGAGGCTGAGCTATGCCTTGGTTGGACCCTGATTTAGAGAGTGGAGTCTTGATAGTCCTTTTCAAGCTACCATTTTGTATTTGCTGTTGAAATTTACTTCAGTGTTCTGGGGGTGCAAAGCTCAAAGGAAATACAGGTGGGGAAGCTGCTCTCAGGTCTTGGAATCCCTCAAAGCAGAACTTTTCCTGGTCTCCTACAGTGATGTCCTGTTGGTGTCCATCTTCAGGGCAGGGTGACGGGAAACAGCCTCAAGTTATTCCAGGGGAATAGGAAAATTTCATCACTGAAAGGGTGGCCAGGGCCTGGCTCAGGCTGCCCATGGCAGGGGTGGAGTCACCACCTCTGAACGTGCTCAGAAAACGTGTGGGTGTGGCCCTTGGGGACAGGGGTTACTGCAGAGCAGGGTGGCGGTGCTGCATTAATTATTGGGACTCGATGACCTTGGAGGTCTTTCCCAACCTTGGTGACTCTGTGATTCTCTGATTCAGCGGACTCTTTGATGTTTGTTGCTATCTGAAGCATTCTGCTGTCCCTTGTCACTGTAGGGGAGGTACAGAGGGATGTGTTTGGGGATAATTCTGCAGCTCTGGTGACACAGGTGGCATTTGGCTCCTTGGCAGCCCCCGAGAGCTGAGCCTCGCTCAGAACGCGCTGAGGGGGCTTCTCAGGACACACTGAAGGGAATGTGATGCTTGGTGTGAATACTCTGGGGTTTGCTTGGTCTCCTCAGGCCGGAAGCAACGAGTACAATAGAACAAAACTGCAACAACTTCTCCCAAGTGAGAGAAACGAAGGGAAAATTGTTGCTGCTGAGAGCAGCACAGCAGAAGGGGCCTATGGAATGCTCAAAGCAGTTCAGGAAGGGGGATCAGCTTTTCCTCAGGCTGGTTCCCTTAGCACTTCTGCAGAGGGAAGCACTGCCCAGCTGTCCCCCAGGCCAGCAGCAGGCCCAGCTCTCATGGAGGCAGGAGGAGCTGGGCTGGGGACAGTCCCAGGTGATGGGATCATCATCAGCCAGCGCAGCTTCAAAGTCTTGCTTGCCTCTCCCCCGAATAAAAGAACAGCAGCAGCAACAGCAAAGAGCTGGGGAGCTTTTGGAAGTTAATTCTCCCGGGCAGGGCAGGGGGCTGTTGGCACATGTGCATTCTGAATTTTTAGCTCTCATGTTATCTCCCATACAGAGACTTTTTTCCTTGCATTTTTTTGGACATCTTTATTTTCTCTTGCCACGCTGTCCGCCCCAGGACCACACACTCACAGTGCCAGGTGCCCTGTGGCCATCTGTCACCCTTAGGGGACTTGTGGCTTTCTCTCTCCCTCCTGGTTTTTAGGGGACTTCATTCTGCTCCTTTCTTGAAGGAAGTGGTGGCAAAAATGTTTGCCTTGTCCTTCAGCAAGGAGCTTCTTCAAATTCTTGCATTCTCTTTTTTAAGATCCTAAGATTTATTTCTTTTTTTACATTGGGATCAGAAATAACAGCCATGTGCCAAATGTCTTTAAATCCAGCTTTTTCCAAACTGGTTTATAATTAAAATAGATCTTGCTGTTTCTGTGTAATGCATCAGCCTGACTTCAGTGGGAGCAGTGGTAATGAAGGACAACAGGAATGGGTCTTTATCCCAGACTGCTTCAGAATAAGCAGCAGGTACTTTTCTGTTTGCAGAAATATTTCTGCGCCTGACAGTTGAGGCCATGTGGTTTCTCTTTTTGGTAAACTATTCTGCCAAGTTGGGGTGGTGTTTGTTTATTTGTTTAATAAAAAGTGCTTTTATTTATAGAGAAGAAAAATCTCACTTGTCAGCTTTGGAAACAAACCTTCTGTTTATCATGTGCCAAAACACCCCTATAGAACCCCCAAACCAGCTTCCCCTCAGCGCCTGCCAGAAGTTGGATTTCAACAATCTGAGAGGTATTTCTAGCTCTGTGTCATGCAAATCATTCACGTTTTTACCCTCTTAGCAGCATAATGAACCTGAGTATGGATGATAGACTGACCACAGTATTTTAGGGTCTGACTATGAGTTATGTGCCTGTCTCTTCTCCAGCTTTGTAGCAGGATCCTGGACCTGAACATAGAAGCCATGAAAGTCTTCGTGTGCAGCTAGGACTGAATTAAAACTCCAGATCCTCCACAGCAATTTTAGGTTTGTTTCCATAGCACTTTTTTTTTCTGTTTTAATTATGGCTTGAAGGTGAGAGGGGTTATTCTTACCTTTTGAAAAGTTGCCTTGTAGGATACAATGGCTCAAGGTTGTTTCTGTTGCCTGTTGGTGCCATCTTTCTGAAAAGCAGTGTTAACTGTGACACATGGATAACCTCAGAAAACGGGGTTACTGCAGTTGTTCAGTAGTGGCTGTGCCCTCATGAGAAGATTTAGCATTATGGCATTAAAATGTTGGATGGGAATTGTAGTTTATGATGTTTATCACTTTACCTCATGTCAGGGTTTGAGGCACAGGCGATCCTTGCTAATGGCAACTCTGAAGTCATTCCCTCGCTCTGGCACGGAGGGTGTGGGGAGCCTGGGGAAGCAGGATGCTCCTTTGTCATTCCGTGCCGGGGTGGGGAAAGCCAGGGTTCCGAGGGAGAGGACAAAGCTTCCACCGGGAGAGCAGGGAGCAGACTCCAGGAGAGGGCCACGCACCGGCCCGGGAGGCTCAAACTTTCTGTGGCACCGAGCAGCCTCGCGTTACCGCGACCGGCCCCATCCCCCCCGTTACAGCTCCGGCACTCCGCACCCCGCGCTCCCCATCCCCGCACAGCCCCGACACCCAGCGCTCCCCATCCCCGCACAGCCCCGACACCCAGCGCTCCCCATCCCCGCACAGCCCCGGCACTCAGCGCTCCCCATCCCCGCACAGCCCCGACACCCCGCGCTCCCCATCCCCGCACAGCCCCGGCACTCAGCGCTCCCCATCCCCGCACAGCCCGACCCGCAGCGCTCCCCATCCCCGCACAGCCCCGACCCGCAGCGCTCCCCATCCCCGCACAGCCCCGGCACCCAGCGCTCCCCATCCCCGCACAGCCCCGACCCCCAGCGCTCCCCATCCCCGCACGGCCCTGGCAGCCGCACCCCGCATCCCCCTCACGGCCCCGGCACCCCGGCACTCCGCATCCCGCGCTCCCCATCCCCGCACGGCCCCGGCGCTCCCCATGCCCGCAGGGCAGGCGGGGGCGATGTCCGGCCGCGCTGCCCGCCCGGCCCCGCCGCGGTCCCCGGGCCCCCGCGCCGCGCTCGGGCCTCCATGCCGGACCGTGGCGGCGGCCGGGCCGCTCTCCGCAGGCGCGGGCGCTGCGCGGGGGCTCTGCCGCAGCCGCCGGCCCTGCGCGGCCCCTACGCGGGGCGGGGGCTCCGTGCGGCCGCCGTGCCGCCCCCTCCCCGGGCAATGTGAGGGGCGGGCGCCCCGCGCTCCCGCCCGCCCCCGGTCCCGGCTCCGCTCCGCTCCGCCCGCGCAGGGGGCGCCGGCCCGGCCCGGCCCGCGCCGCGCAGCAGCGCCCCGGCCCCCCCGCGGGCCGGCGGAGGCGGAGGCGGGCGGGGGCCGGGCGTTGATGCCGGCGCTGGTGCCGGCGCTGCCGCCGCTGCTGCCGCAGGGCTCCTCGGCCCCGCGGCCGCCCCGCAGCCCCGGCGCTGCCGCCCTGCGCGGGGCATGAAGTTGCGGCGGCGGCATCGCGGCGGGCGGAGCGGGGCGGGCGGCCCCGGCCGCGCCTCCTTTGCGGGGCCATAGTCCGGGGCGGGCTCGCCGCGCCTGGGCGAGCGGTGCCGCTGCTCGCCAGCCCTCCCGCTCCGCTCGCCGCCGCGGTCGTGCGGTCAGCGCGGCCGGCCGGGGCGCTCCCCGCGATGTGCGCGCAGCGGCGGGCGGCCGCCGGCCCGCTCCCATAGCCCTGCCGGCAGCGCGGCGGCTGGCGGGGCCCCTCGGGAAGTTTGATGGCTTCTTTGAGGAGAGTCAAAGTGCTGCTGGTGTTAAACCTGATCGCCGTGGCCGGCTTCGTCCTCTTCCTGGCCAAGTGCAGACCCATCACGAGCAAGAGCGGCGACTCCTTCCATGACATCCATCCCAGGGCAGAAGTGGCCAACTTGACAGCCCACGGCATCAGCTCCATCCAGGATGCAGTGCTGAAGAGGCTCTCGCTCCTAGAAGACATCGTTTACAGGCAGCTGAATGGTAGGGACAGTTCTCCTGCTCTTTAATACCTTCGGGGTAGGGTCGGTGATGGTGAATCGAGGCTCGGGCGAGGTGCCCGCCTTGCTTGAAGTTTGCATGACGGACCCCTGCTCTCTCCTCTGTTATTGTGCAAACGGAGTCTCAACGGACTGAATCGGTTTAGCATCTGATTTCCAGGTTCTGTGTGTATTTAAAGCTCGGGGTACCTTGCACAGGATGGAAGGAGATGGTAATAACAGAACGCTGCCTTTCAGACGTATAGCGGCGGTCAGAAAATGACAGTGGCACGATTTCTGCATCAAACGAGCCGGGTGTGCAGTGGGCGAGCACGGGTTGGAGCAGTACAGGGTGTATCGATCGAGGGAATGGCTTTTACTCCTACAGAGCTGGGTTTGGAGAGGAGTTTTTAAATGGATCAAGTGTGTTGCATCATTTGAGTGCAGAAGGTCAGAAAGCAAAAGGCACTTTCTCTAAGAAGTTAAGCAAACTATTCAGTATTTCCTATGGCTCAGCACTGACAACTGCTAATTAAAATCTCTAGTAATGCTTCTCTTTATAGCACAGAAAAGGGATTTCTATTAAAATCTCACCAGGTTCAGTAGTTCAGAGATGTAGAAAGGGATTTTAAAGATGTTGTGCAGGATAGAGAAACACATTGTAAAGATGTAAGAAATCTAGGTGAGGTATCTAATTAAAACACTCACTGTGAAAGCTGATTTTTTTAAAGTTGTTCCCCACAGATTCCCAACTGGGGGTGCAGTTTCAATCAGGGGTCTTGCTTATTGCTTCCAATCTCCATAACTTTAATCCCTGCAAGTTTCTGTGTGTCGGGATGAGCAGAGTTGGTGTTTCTGGCAGGGTCAGTGTGATTCCTTCTCCGAGTTTGGAATATGGAACTCGTGCCCCATTCTGTGCTGTGCTGAACCCAGAACTGGTGTGTGCTGTGTCTGTGCTGAGCCTGAGCTGTAGCTCTGTCACTTTGCACCCAGGAGGAGAGGCAGGGGCACGGATGCAGCGTGGCTTTCCCGGAGCACTTGGCTCGGGCAGGGGCTTTGGGGACAGCACTGGAGCACTCAGCTGAGGAGGAAAGTGTAACTGGTATTCCTGCTTTATACACTTGCACGAGGATCCTGTCCCGCCTGTGCCTGGCACCACGAGATGCTGAAGCAGCGCCGGTGGGTGATAAATAGAGGTGAAGCATATGAATAACAAGGAATAAGGTAGAAAGTTGAATGTTATTTGCAGTCAAACTGTGGAATTGCCTGCTCCTTGGTGCTGCTAGGGCAGAAGTTTCCAGCAGGATTTAGGCAGTTATTGGGGCAGTAACTGCAGCTCAAGATAAGAGCCCTTATTCCAGGACGTTGGACTAGGACAGGACAAGTGACCATGCAGCAGCCTGACATCCCTGCAGACAGAGCAAGCTGGGGTTATCACTTACTGCCCTTCTGTGGAGGTTACCGTAGGCTCCCCGCTCTGCCCTGCCCCGGGGGCTGCTCTTGGCACTGGCTGGGGCTGGTGGCAGGAGCTGCAGGGGCAGGGACAGCTCAGTGCTGACCCCGGGCTGCTGTGGCACGGGAGCGCTGTCTGGAGCCTGCTCAGTGCTGAGCAGCAGTCATGCACCTACACGCCAGGGGAGGCAGAGAGGGAATAGATACGTTGGCATATCACAAACGTTTTCTCGGGGCAGGCAGAAAGCTGAGCACATAAATGTGACATCTTGTCTGGCCTCTGCATCCTGGGGTGATTTATAGCAGCGCTGATCAGTCTGGCTAAAAAATAGCTCTGGCACAGCGCTTATGTAACTTTGGGTCAAGTGTATATTTGGTATGTGTGGTTTTGAGAGAAGCTCCGTGTGCTCAGTGCTCTGAGGGGTGCCTGTGGGCTGTGCTTCAGCAGGGCTGGGGTTTACAGCAGGATGTGGGGGGCCAGGTGAACCCCATTCCCACCCACCAGCACTGAAAGGAAACAGTCAGGGGCACTGGGACAGCCCCTGGGACTGAGGATGAGGAGCAGCTGGATTGGCTTCCCCACCGGGAATTTTCTGTGCCTGGATCAGCGTTCAGCCGGGGCACTTGAGGAACACCTAAAATCTCCTGCCTGCTGGAAGTGTGCAAATAGGAGCTCATCACTTCTCCTTGATTTTCATGCAGGTGGTTTTATGCTGGTGCCTCACAAACCCCTCCTTAGCTCTGGGCCAAGCTCCCTGCACAACGACTCACTGAGAGATGCTTTCTCTTTTAGTTCTGAAAGGTCATGTTTCATTTGAAACC
Organism: Eopsaltria australis; assembly: GCA_034509425.1. Lineage (NCBI taxonomy): Eukaryota > Metazoa > Chordata > Aves > Passeriformes > Petroicidae > Eopsaltria > Eopsaltria australis. The sequence continues at coordinate 537,612 of JAVTVJ010000952.1, forward strand.
TGACCTGTGGTTTAGCAGCTACAAAATCATGGAATAAAGTATCCCATAAGGTGGCAAGTGGAGAGCCTGCACCTCACAGAACATCAGGAAGTGTTTGGCCAAGAGAGAAGCTACAGCCCAGTCTGGGTGCAGCCAGATATGGATTTCTTCTGCATTATAGGACTTGGCTGAATTTCAGTGGGAGTTGAGGCCATCTTTAAAAACCTGAATCTCTTCAAAAGCTCCATTCTGTACAGATGAAATGAGCAATCTGATCATACCATTGCTGTGGGTTTGGTTTGTGAGTCATGTAGTGTAAAGCATATTGGAAATAACAGCTCTCGGTGGTACAGCAGCCCTCGTGTTTTATGTGTGTGTATTTATTTATCTCTGTAAAGGTTGGCCATAAAAACAAGCTAAACATCACTGCCTTGGCTCTGGGAATGGAGGGATTTGACACAATCATTCTGTCTGAATGACATTTTTCTGCCATGCCATTCTGGAAACAACACCAGGCTCCCTCTTACTTCTGTCCGGGCAGGAAGAGCTGTCCCAAAGGTGGCCCAGCCTGCACATTTGCTTTGTTCTTTCTCAAAGTTGATTATTGCTCTGTAACTCGTTGCACAGGTTGTGCAGGGTTTGCTCTTTGCTGGTCTCTAATTGGTGGCTCCCACGCACAGAGATCCAAGGGTGCCCTTTGGAATGGAGGGTTTTGCATGTGCAGGCACTGATCGGGGAGTTCAGAGGATTTTTAGTTTCTGCAGTCACTTTTATGGATGGAATTCTCTTGTCCAGCAGATGTCCAGAGAAAGCCAATGAAGGTCAGAAAGGAACACGTGTATTTTACCATAGGTGTTAGCTACAACTTGATCCAAGCCTGGTTTTCTGTGTGCTGACATTTACGTAAGCACAAATTGTGATCCAGATTATTTCCAACTTCATGGAGATTTGCACAAATGAACTTTTCAGTTGTCTCTGCGTTTACAGAGTGGGGGTTTCTGTGTTTGTGTGATGAGGTAGTGATCTAATGAGAAGATGGAGGGAGCAGAGACTCAGAAGGGAGCACTCAGCATTTTCAGGAGCCGTGTGCTGCTTCCTGGGAAGTGCTGGTTAAAGTCTTCCCATAAGCTCATCCCATTCCTCTAGGGCCAATGTAGGAACCCATTGATGACCATGAGGAATTTGAGAAATTGGGCATTTATAGGACCCAGGACTTGGTGGGCCAAGCCTTTACCATTCCAGTGGCTGTAGGGTGAGTGTAGGCTTGAGGAAAGCTGGTGTTTGTGTCCAAACAGTGTCCAGAGGTACTGTGAGACCCTCAGTGGGATGGGTCAGTAAATGGTGCTGCCAGTGGAAAATAGAGATTGCAGGAGGGAGATTACTCTCCATAAACCCTGGGTTTGGGAGTGGGGAGCCATCCCCTGTACCTGCCATGTCTGAGCATCTGGAGAAGATGTGAACAGGTCACTTGTGCTGCTCACTGGGGACCTGAGGAAGCTCCCGGGCAGCCACCTTCCAGGCTCTGTGTCCAGCAGGGGTCTGGCTCTTGGATTAAAGCCTCCAGGCAGTGTGAAGGCTGTGAATTTCCTCTCCAGTGCTTTGGATAGTGGTGGATTCACAGCAGCCGCTGACTCCAGAAAGTACTCAGCTTCCTGGAAGCCAATGTCACAGGAATGATGTGGCAACTGCCTGAGCAGTGTGGAAAAATAGTACAAAGAGTCTGAACTTCATGCTAAATACTGGTAAGACAGAGAACAGAAGGGCACTGCTGACTCATCCAGAGCTCTTCTGTTAAATTCTATTTTGTAGTCTCTTAAGAGATCATAGAATCATGGAATGGTTTGGGTTGGGAGGGACCCTAAAGATGACCCAGTTCCAGCCCTCTGCCATGGGCAGGGACACCTTCCACTAGCCCAGGGTGCTGCAGGCCCTGTCCAACTGATGTATAAGATCAGGCAGAATTAAAGCTATTTGTGAATTGTAGCAGAAGAGAGAGCAGTGATGAAGGAGTGCCGAAGTGAGGCTGGCCAGAAAAGGGGTGAGCAGAGAGGGCTTCTTCCCCTGTGCTAAAAAAATGCACAGATTAAACTGCTTCTTTTACCAAATGTTAATGTTGAAGAGGAACTTTACATTCCTTGGGGGTGAAATAAGCCTGCGTTCATTTTTTAAAGCAGCCTACATCTGTGCTTTTGCACATGGAATAATGTGAACATGCTGAGGGATGGCCAAGTGCATGCCAGCAGCCTCCTGTGTTCTGGCTGTGCTCTCATCTGCTTATCCAATTAGGAAATTAACTTTGGGAGGGTTGCATATGGACATGGAGGCTGACACTGAACCACAGCCCTCAGCACGGTGTTGCTACCCTTGTAAAGTGGCACTTAATTAACCTAAAACACTTTGGAGATACGTGGATTTGCTTCCCATAAGGATAAGATAATGCTTATCTTCTCTAACACTTATCATCCTCCAAACACATTACAAACTTAGCTAACCACTGAGTATAGAAATTATGTATGTAAATAAGGCAGATTAAAAGTGGTTTTATCAGCATTTAGGAGACTGTAATAGCACTACACCCACAGACTGGTAATATTAAGGTTTTAACAGGTAGGTAATATATTAACTTAAATGCTAAGAAATTCCCTGATTAAGATAAATAACTAAATGTAAATAACAGAGAGGAGGGAAAAGCTGTTTGTAGGCAGAAAGGCCCAAACTTTAATGATGTTATTGAACTAAAATAGTTCTTTCTAGGAGCAGAGCCTTGGTGGGTGAAATCCTTTGATATAAGAAATGGTGATGTGGAGATAAGAGATACACGATGGGGATGTGGCTGCTGTGTTAACTGATGGCTGTCACACAGCAGCTGGGATGCTGCTTCCCTCTATCCCACTCCCAGCATGTTTCTGAAGTAGAAAATAACTGTATCATGTAGTATGACCTTTACATATTGTATAGCAACTTGATGGAAATTGGCACTTTAACATTTAGGATATACCCAACAGATTTGGTTGCCATATTCTTTATTAGGAATAATGAAAATTATGCATTCAGTACCTGCTTTTAGAAGTTCTCAGTCTAAACTTCCTCACAGCAGGAGAGAGGTCTGCACAGGCTCAAGGCACCTGAGAGCTGCTGCCTGTAAATTATTCTTAGCAGGTTCCTGAGAACTGGCTTTGATAGTGATCAAGGAATGAATAAAGGAAACACTTCTTATAGAAATAATAGAGTTAAAAGGTGAAGCTTAAGGTAGACATTTAGAAGCATCAGGAAGCTCAGACATTAATGTGACATTTAGTTTGCAACCCATCTGACAAGGAACTGATAGATAATTTGGGGGTTTGATGGTTGTTTGGCATCATGATCCAGCTATTCCCTGCCATTGACAGTGAATGAGTAATAAGCCAGTAACACATTTGTCACGCAGAGACAACCCAGGATCCATGGCATGCAACAGCAGTGACCAGAATGCAGTGACAACAGTGATGTTTTAGTTTTGCATATTAATCCAGGCTTCCCTCAGTGGAGAAACAGAACCTTCCCTGGCTGGTACAGTTCACAAAGGTACGTTAGATTTACACTGCCTATTTAGTTGTGCAGCTGTGAGAAATATCTCCCCAGGGATACAAAACATCCAGAAAGGTGCTGCAATTATGTGAGTAACTGTCCTGATTGCCAGCCCCAGTCTGGATCAGGGGTGTCCTGTTGTGTCTCCAGGGAGAGACACCTGGAATTGGGTTGATTTGGAGGAGCATGGGCATCTAGAGATGTTTCAGTGCCTGGAGGCTTCCAGCTGCCACTCCAGAGGGCAGGATTCTGCCCATGGTGGGGTTCTGCCCTGCTGGACTCCCAAAGCATCCTGGATACCCCAAGCCCTTTGGGATGGCAGCAGGAGTTGCTGAGGAGCAGTCCCGTGCCTGCTGTCTTGGAGATCTCCCCTCCTGACCATGCAGGACCAATGGATGAGATTGGCTTTAGGCATGTGCTGGCCATGTGCTTGGAATGTGGGGAATCTTCTGGTCCTTTCCAGGCCACCATCCTCGCTCTATGTCCTCTCCTGGCAGAGAGCATGAGCATTGCTGATCAGAAAGTGCAGCCTGTGAGAAACCCACCTGTTAACAGGGCACAGCAGCAGAGGGAAATGAGCCTGCCCAGGTAACCAAGGGGGTTTTACTCATTTTGTGATTCACGCCACTAATCTTTGCCTAAAATGAACATCTGCTGCAGATGTTGCTGACAGGCTGCCAGTTCCCAGCTCCTCAGACATGCCTGAGCTGCGGGGTGTAGCTGAGGGCATTCTGCATGTTGATAGATTACATTTTAAAGGGAGGCTTATTTTTGGTAAGGTGTCCTTATCAAAGCCTGCAAAGGGCTGCTCAAGCTGAATACTCGGAGTATTGACCCTCCTGTGAGTCAACAGCAGTGATTCAGCTCCAGAAATGGATCCCAGCAGCACGGAGATTATTTTTCCTAAACAGTTCTGGGAGTAAAAGCCACTGTATTTTCCAGTCCCCAGTCCCCACGGTCAGATTTGTTCTAGAAATTGTTGAATGCTTTACACCTTATAGCTACAAGCCTTGCTATTTCTGCCTATAAATCTAATAGCTATCGACCCACATTCTGACATCCCCTGACAGTTATCTAAAAATAATGCAGGAATGATGCAACGAGACGTAGAACTGTGAGGAGAGGGCTGTGCTGAGCCATCACAGCCTGCTCCAGGTGCAGCTCGGGGCTCTGCTGCTCGGGTCCTTGGGGGGATGCAAAGTTGCCTGAAAAAGGAAGAAAATTCCTGGTGAGTTGGATAAAAGTCACAGTTTGTGTTTTCCTTTTTAAAATCTGATACTCGGCGCTCACACGGTGCTCGCTGTGTAATGAATCCCGGTTCTGTGATCCTGCCCTCGCAGGGATTCCTCCTTGGGAGTCACTCTGATCCCTGATACCCCAGAGTGATGCCAAGGGCTCTCTGCCATGTCCCAGCACTTGTTCTGCTTGGAACAGGAAACACCGACAGCATCACCGGCTCTCTGCTGTGGGAGTAACCTGAGAACTCTGCTCTAATGGATTTGTTAAAAATAGGGATCTCCCTGGGCTCTGCGACCCAGGCTGGTGTGCAGGAGCACCATTCTTCCTGCTGACAGGGAAAATAAGAGATCTCTGGAGCTCTGGGGCTGTGTCACACACAGTCAATCAGCACAGCTGGTGTGCTGAGGTGCACATGGGGACTTAATTCCAGAGCAGTAAAACCACTGATGTGATGTGTCAGCATGGGATGCTCAGGAAGGAAGGAAGGAAGGGGAATCCCTGGTCTCTCTCCCCTTTAGTACCCTCATCTATGTGCACGTGGAAATGGCTTAGAATCACAGACTGGGTTGGGCTGGAAAGGGCCTTAAAGCCCATCCAGTGCCACCCCTGCCATAGCAGGGACACCTCCCACTGTCCCAGGCTGCTCCAAGCCCCAGTGTCCAGCCTGGCCTTGGGCACTGCCAGGGATCCAGGGGCAGCCACAGCTTCTCTGGGCACCCTGTGCCAGGGTGAGAGTGAAGAATTCCTTCCCCAGTATCCCAGGTAACCCTGCCCTCTGTCAGTCTAAAGCTTTTTGGCATTGTGTCTCTGCCTGTGGTTTGAGGTGTGAGTGCCCCCAGCCCCTCCCTGGCTCTGGCAGGGGAAGGGGAAGGCTCAGGCTGGGGAGAGCAGGGCTCTGCCAGTGCTGCCTCTGAGCATCCCTGACCCCTCTGACTCCCTTCCCCAGCACCCAGATGGGATACAGGGCTGCCTTTGCTCCCATCTCCTCTATGGAACAGCAGGGCCTTTCTGTGTTGGTGGGCACTGGAAATCCCAACTGCTGTTCCCTGGTGTGTCCAAGTGCTGACACAGAAAGCAGAAAGCCATTACAAGAGAGAAATCAGCACTGGATTAACAGACACCAGCAGTGCCCCAGCCGAGTTATTCTGGGTGTTTCCTCGAGCTGCAGAGCCTCAGAGGGCCAAGCAAGGTTTCTTACCTGCTCGTTCAGAATTTGCTTAACCTTAGTTTTAATCTTCATTAGCTCATGCAGTGTTTTGGGCAGGGTAATGGCTGTGCCTGTTCTCAGAGCATAAAGGTAAAGTGAGAAGGTTAATTTTAAAATAACAATTAGAATCTCTTTCTGGGTCTTTGCTTATATTGTACTGTAAAAGAAATCATGAGGGCACTCACGTTTGCACCAAATTACTGCTAATTCTTCCAAAGCAGTTGCTTGATCACACTTTACAAACACAAAGCAGAGGAGGAGAATAAAAAAGTGAAAAGCCATTTAATGAATCTTAAAGCTGGCTTATAGTCCAGTATTGGATTTTAAATAACTTTTGTTGACCTTTCTGTGTTTTCAGTATTTGCTGCCTTCAGAGAGGTGGGCTGGAACACTGAATGCTTTAAATAGCTGGGAACATAAACCCCCTGTTCTGCTGGGTTTTATTTCAGTATTTCCTCTTTGCACTGACAAGACAATAACAGTGATAACCATTACCCTGGTGTAAAGCACGTCGTGCCTTGCCCTTTGCTAAGTGTGGGCCAAACACCGTAATGTGGGATTTCAGTTTGCTGGAAGTTGTCACTCTTGTCATGAGGAGGGACTGGTGTCACCACTGAGGGCAGCAGGAAAGGCTTGGGGCTCAGTTCTAACTCTGATGTTTTGTGTGATGCTCCACCAGTCACACAGAATAATATTAGAAAAAATCTGTAAGTTAGAGATTTCTGTTCCCTTTGTATTCCTAAAGGGATGTCTCAAGGACAGGGAAAGATGAGGTTTTTATGTGGGGAATGACAGGAGAACAAAGAAAACCTTGCAGACAAGTTTTGGTTATTTGAAGATACTTGGAACTGGCATCAAAGAGGTGGGAACAGAAAAAGTGAGGCAGGAGAGATGCTGGGGGTGCTTCTTCCTCCTTAGGGAATCCCACAGAGTGGGTCAGACCCACAGAGGGTCCCTGGTGCCATCTCCCTGCTCAGGCAGGGCCATCCCAGGGCACAGGATTGTGTCCAGAGGGCTCTGCAATATCCCCGCTGAGGGAGACTCCAGCCCTCCCTGGGCAGCCTGTTCAGGGCTGGGCACTGCCCAGGGCAGAAGTTGTGCCTCCTGTGCAGGGGGAATTGCTGGACATTCATTCCAAGGGCTGGGATGGAGCCTGGAGGAAGTGATGACCATGCCCAGTGGCCCTGACTGGTTCCTGTTCCTGATATTTGACTTCAAACAGCCTGTTCCCAAAACACTTTCATTTAGCAATATAAATCATGCAACAGAATGAGGCAGAAGATTGGGGGGAGGGAGAATTAGACCTAAAGTTGTGTTAATTCCCTGTCACTTTTGAATTTCAACCTGCTCTCGGTTTAAATCTGTATTAATTGCATGATGATCAGGTTGAAGGGGAAATATGTTAGAAAATGAAATAATAGAATCATAGAATATCCTGAGCTGGCAGGGGCCCACAGGGATCATCCAGCCCAACCCCTGGCCCTGCCCAGGACAGCCCAACAATTAATAAAGCAATGATTAAAGGGCCACACAGAGGGACCCTGCCTGTGGGGAGCTGGGGGAACCGGAGGTGTCAGTTTGGAGGAGCAGGTGCTGCTGGTGGGGCAGGGGCTCTTAGGATGAAGGGACAGGGTAGACCCTGCCAGTCTGGTTTGCAGACCCCTTGGGTGGAGGTGAGGAACAAACCTTCAGTTTCTGGAGAAATAAAAGATGGATTTCCCCAGTGGGCTGGGGGTGCTGCTGTCTCTGGCACAGAGGGGGATGGTTCAGACGTGGGGCTGCTTGCTCAGTGCTGTGTTAGCAGGGGACAGGGAGGGAGGGAGGTGCATCATGCAGGTGTTCATGGAGGTGCAGACACCTCTCAAACCCCCTCTCAGGAGTGTCTGAGAGAGTTCCTGCCTTTTGCAGTGTCTGACATGGGAGGTGTTGTGGGGTCAGGTCATATTGACTCGAGCTGCCTTTGCATCAAGCACTGAATCAATACTGACTTTCTGGGGGAGTTTAATTGCTCTTCTGACAGACATGAAAGGGGCTAGGCAGTAAAATGGGATTTTACACTTTTATCCGTCTTTTCTTAATAAGTTGCTCAACTTCCAAGTACTAATTAATGCTGTGTTCCTTCCACGAATTTTCCTTCCTACTGATGCTGTCTGTTTGATCCGAGAGCAGCACCAGACCTTGCAAATTGGAGCTGCTTGCCAGGCTGCAGTGGGACAGAGAACAGGAAGGAGTAAACTTAGACATCACGTCCCCATTGGAGGCCTTCAGCATAATTTATTCTCTTTGTGCAGCTGTTTGGAAGATCCTGGAATTCCCTTCAATGTCCAGGTCTGCATATCTAGAAACACCCAGCTCCAATTCCAGAAATTTCAGAGAAATTGGATTTGGATATCCATATTCACTCCAAAGCTACAGACCTGGGTGGAGACATCTCTGGTAGCATTTTATTCTGAGGCTGCCCAGACTGTTCCAGCATGAGAAAAAGCTTTAATTTCTTTATATTTTTTCCAGTTAGAATTGAGATGGTCAGATATTGTCAAGATCATGTTTATCTTTAATTCCATCAAACTGGTCCAGATGTTTCTGGAAAAAATGTGTGAGAAGAATCACAGAATGTGCTGAAGGGATCCTCAAGGATCATCCAGCCCAGCTCCTGGCCCTGCACAGACACCCCAACAATCCCAGCCTGGGCATCCCTGGCAGCTCCTGGAGCTCTGGTAGCCTTGGGGCCGTGCCCATTCCCTGTTTCAGGCACCAAGAACAGAGACTGTGTCCCATGGAGGGACAGAAATGGCTGAAAATGGAAAATGAGTCAAGTGATTGAACCAGCATCTCAAAAAAATGGGGCTGAGAAACCATGGGAGCAGAGAAGGGGGGAGGTGAGGAGGCTGGGATGGGTGGGGACCCTGGGAATTGAGAGGGAGAGATGGGGCATGGGGTGAGCCAGGGTGTCCAGGCAAGGAGCAGCAGTCCTGGGGGCATCTCTGCATTGCTTCAGCAATATTTGAATGTTGTGCAGCTGCTTATTTTGTTACAAGTAGTGGAAAAAGGGCTCTCTGCAAAAAAAACTGCCTTTTCAACTCACTACTTCATATAAATGAAGTATAACTAAAAGGAGAGGTACTTCCAGAAGCCTTAATGGCAAATGTAGTCCTTGGAAGTTTGTTCTGGTTTGGTGATTCCAGCGTGAGCCTTGCTCAGGAGATGAGTGGGTGCAAAGCAGGGCAGGTATTATTAGCTGTGCAAAGCAAAACAATACAGTTGCTGTGGAAAAATTACAGGGTTTGTGCTGAAGCAGATATTTAACCTTTGTTTTTACAACTCCAGAAATGAAGCAGTTTGTTTCTTAATGTGGGTTTAATGCTGCAAGTGTGTGCTGACTGGATTTTCACATGGAATGGAAGAGATGCTGGGCTATTAAAGTCTGGTTTAACGATCTCTTTTCCCATAACTCCTAATATTTGCCATTTACTAATTATGATGTTCCGAAGTAGTTTGCATTTGCAGTAGGTATTTTAAATGCTGCAGCTGTTTTAGTTTCAAGCTAACTTCTGGTGACTTTTTTTTTAAAGAAGTATTGCATGTTATTAGTGATTTTTGGAGGCTGGCATGAAGAGCTCACCTCAGACTGTTCTTCATGAGGAGGTTTTTGATGTCCAGGCCCCCAGTGGAAACAGAAATTGATGTGGCAGAGGAGCAGTGCTGGAGAGCACAGCAGCTTTGTGTGAGTGTTGTTTTGTGGTGTGAACTCCTGTGAGTCAGTGAGGGTGTGCCCAGGGTGGCTGCTGAGGGGCTGAGTAGTGTTCTGTTTTTTAAAATCCTTGGGATTTTCTGGCAGTTTTATAACAGGGGAGATGTGTCTGTTTGAGAGGTCACAGCCTGGGAGCAGCAGCACAAGGAGGCTGTGGGAATGGAAAGAGCAGAGTGGTTCGTTCATGGCCCATTTTGCTGCTCTGGGGGACAGTGGGATGGGACAGGGTGACCTCATTTAGGGCCCTGCAGGTGTTGTGAGGACACTGACCTTTGTATGGGGTTTGCAGGGCAAGGTTTGGGTGGCAGGGGGCTGCAGGGGTGGCTTTGTGGGAGCTGCTGGAAGCTTCCCCCATGTCCAAGGGAGCCAACACCAGCACAGAGGCTTCCAGGGAGATCCATGGGGGAGCAGAGATCCCCCTGCAGCCCCTGGAGGAGCCCAGGGCAGAGCAGGGGCTGGAGCAGGGTCCTGGCAGCGCCTGTGACCCTGTGGAGAGAGGAGCCCACCTGGAACAGGTTTGCTGGAAGGACTCGTGACCCCATGGGAGGGATCCTGAGAGCAGTTCCTGAAGCACTGACCCCATGGATAAAGGGATCCAGGCTGGGGCAGTTCCTGAAGCACTGACCCATGGATAAAGGGATCCAGGCTGGGGCAGTTCCTGAAGGACTGAGCCCATGGATAAAGGGATCCAGGCTGGGGCAGTTCCTGAAGGACTGAGCCCATGGATAAAGGGATCCAGGCTGGGGCAGTTCCTGAAGCACTGACCCCATGGATAAAGGGATCCAGGCTGGGGCAGTTCCTGAAGCACTGAGCCCATGGATAAAGGGATCCAGGCTGGGGCAGCTCCTGAAGCACTGAGCCCATGGATAAAGGGATCCAGGCTGGGGCAGTTCCTGGAGAACTCTCCCCTGGGAGGGACCCCAGGCTGCAGCAGGGGCAGAGTGTGAGGAGCCCAAGCCCTGTGCAGGAAGGAGCAGAAGAGACAACGTGTGATGGACTGAGCACAGCCCCATTCCCATCCCCCTGAGCCTCTGGGGAGGAGGGAGAGCAAATCAGGAGTGAAGTTGAGCCTGGGAAGAAGGGAGGGGTTTGGAGAAGGTGTTTTAAGATTTGGGTTTATTTCTCAGTTTCCTACTCTGATTTGATGGGTAATAAATGAAAGTGATTTCCCCAGCTGAGTCTGTTTGCCCATGGCAGCAGCTGGTGAGGGATCTCTCCCTGCCCTTGTCCCACCCAGAGCCTTTCCCTGTGTCCTGTGTTCCCTGCCCAGCTGAGCAGGGCAGTGACAGAGGGGCTTGGTGGTGACCAGGTGCCCAGCCAGGGTCACCCCACCACAGCCTTATTGTGTGAGTGACCTCCCTGCACAGCAGAGCTGAGAATGCCAGAGAAGTAGTTAAAAACCCCACTCATAAAGTGTGAGTTAGGCTGGGGCTGTACTGGAAGGGAAAAGAAAATGAGCAACTCAGAACTCTTTGGATGCTCTGCAAGCAAGGCAAGCCTGTTCCTCAGCTGTCTCTTCCCTTTGCCTGTTATTTTACCTTGAATTTTACTTCTTGTGTTGGTTTTTTCTTAATCCCATTTCTCAATCACCTTCACCAGAGGCAACTCCAGCTGTGACTTGACAGCTGCTACTGTCTTCTCCAGCATGTGCTGCCAAAATCCCACTTGATTCTGGGGCTTAAGGCACAGTGCTGTCTATTTTCTGTATTTCTGCCTACTATGAAATCATACATATTAATATTAATCATGCTCTTTCCAAATTCTGATGCCTCCAGGCCTATTGCAATTATGGGGTGTTTTTTAATTTAGTTTTTGGCAGGTGTGCCTAGGCAGTAGCAGGGCTCATGAGCATGGCCCAGGCCTGAGCTTTGGGCTTGGGTGGACTCAAGTCTTGAACTAAAACCTTAAACTCTTAAGGGAGCTTGAATGTGAGTAAAAACTTGGAATACACTCTCTGCACTTTCCATCCTGTGAAATAATTCCTTGGCTTGGCAGAAGGGGCTGTGGTGCCAGGGCTGGGCTGTGCTGCAGGACCCCGTGCTGAGCCTTGGGTGTGATCCTGCTCACACCTGCTGTGGGTACCTTGAACTGAGCTCATTCCCTGCTGCTTTTAGCTCCAGGCTCCCTCTCTGCAGTCTGGAGGGCAAAATGCTGCTGTTGTTGGAGGCAGCATCCAACCTGCAGCCCCCATCTTGCTCTCTTCCAAAAGTATCAACACAGGAAGAGAGATTTTCCCTTTCTTGGCTGCTCCTGCCTTGGCATTTCCCACACCTCCACGCTGAGCCTTGGCTTAAAGCCTTAAGAGTTGAAACTCAAGAAGTTGGGGAGGGGGAAAAAAAGCTGATCCAGGAGTCTTCTGCCTGGATCAATGGAGCAAGAGAACAGGCTGAAGTTGCACAATTGGGAGTCTGGAGAAGTTTGCTCATGTGCTGTGTCAGGAGCTTGTACAGGCGATTATCTTCAGAGGTGCATAAGGCAAAAGCTTTTCCAGTCTAAGGAACTTCCTTGTTACTTCAGTTTTAAAATGCTGATTTTTAGTGTATTTTTTAAAACAAAATTGCTGATAGGGGCATTCAAGTTATAATGAAATTTTTGTGGTTCATTTTCTTTGACTCATTTTTCAGATGTTACCGCATAAAACCTTTCCAGTATTTGCCTCCTGGGAGCACTGGGATTCCTTTTCCTGCCCCTGGTTGCATTCCCTGCGCTGTCCACACTCAATCCTGCCAGGCTCCCAGGGCTTCCCAAAAGGAGCTGGGTGGGAGCAGCCTGGGGTGCCCAGCCTTGGAGCAGAGCTTGGCTCCCCAGGTGTCCCTTGTCACCTGTTCAGTGACCAGGGCTGGAACTGGGAGCAGCAGGAACGTGGTCTGTGAGTGCATGGGCACAGCTCAGCAATTTCCTTATTCCTTGATTGTTGCCTGTTCTGTGGAGCCAGACTGGGAGAGCTGGGGGTGCTCACCTGGAGAGGAGAAGGCTCCAGGGAGAGCTCAGAGCCCCTTGCAGGGCCTGAAGGGGCTCCAGGAGAGCTGGAGAGGGACTGGGGACAAGGGATGGAGGGACAGCACACAGGGAATGGCTTCCCACTGCCAGAGGGCAGGGATGGATGGGAGATTGGGCAGGAATTGTTCCCTGGGAGGGTGGGCAGGCCCTGGCACAGGGTGCCCAGAGAAGCTGTGGCTGCCCCTGGATCCCTGGCAGTGCCCAAGGCCAGGCTGGACACTGGGGCTTGGAGCAGCCTGGGACAGTGGAAGGTGTCCCTGCCCATGGCAGGGGTGGAATGGGATGATCTTTAAGGTCCCTTCCCTCCCAAACCATTCCAGGATTCTGTGAAAGCACTGATAGGGTTTAAAACCCTGCAGCCCAACCTGTAAATATTTCTGAGGAAGAATCGTCTGTGGGTCCTGCCTGCATCCCTTTGTGGGAGGGGGGGTTGGGAAAACCCAAGGAGCTCTGGTTCCATCATTGCAGGTGTGAGCTCTGCTCTGTGCAGGGATTTCAGCAGGGTTAGGATCAGGCTTTGCTCCTGAGCTTTATTAATTGCCAGTACGAATTGGAATGCTCCGTGCTAGGCTAAAGAAATAAAAAGGTAGGGCCTAATTTTCAGGCTGAAATTGATGTAAGCTGGGCTTCTCTCATGTCAGTAGTCCCTTGAGCTTTCTCATTCTAATTCAAGAGATTTTTTTCCTCTTTCTTCCCCTTGCTGGGTCATGAAGAGCGTTTGTATTCCATTTGCATTGTGTTCCCTGTCAGGGACATGGGTTCGTAGCTGTGGGCCACGTTCAGAAGTACCTGTAGGGCAGACACCTTCCAGCTGTCCTTGGCTTGTGTGCCTCAGCTCGGTGTTTCTGACAAGTGGGGACACTTTCATATTTACACCCGTGACAGAAATAAATCAAATTAGTCTGAAATCACCCTTTGCTCTGACAATGCTCTGCACTTTCCTTACATTAAGGAGATAAGGAGGCGAACAAACCTGCTTTGAAGATGAGCTGATTTCCACAGCAGGCAGAGTGACCTACTTAAGGGAGAGGGGGAGTGAGCAGGGCTGGAAATGGGCTCTTTATTTATTTATATAATCTCCAAGTGGCTGCATCAGCTCCCCCCGGCTGAGCCTCTCCTGACACTCACCTGAGAGCACAGAGAATGTGGGGCTGAGTGAGTGCCTTTCATCCTGCAAGGATCTGCTGTGTGTGACCAGCCTGGAGGCACTGGGCAGTGACACCACTCACACAGGGCTTTGGGAATGTTCCTCTTGGCTTCACACTGGGGGAAATCTGCGAGGTTCCCTCACTTAAATGAGGAGGACCAGGTGCCTCACTTTGGGGTCTTGAGTGTCATGTTCAGAGCACGGGAACATCCCTGTGAGGAACTGCCAAAGGGCTCTGGAGATCCTGGGGATGCCCCAGGGGATGGGTTGGAGCACCAGGTGGGTGGTGAGGTGTGTTTTCTCCTGTTTTTGCACACTCCTGGTTTGCCAGCCGGGTGACACACATGTGTGCCAGCAAATGAAGAGTGCCTGGGTGGGTGTGGGGTGTGGGGACTGTTCTCTTTAAAATGGGCTCTCTTAGTGATAACCTGTGCCTCATTGGGGTCAGGTGCCACCCTAGTGGGGGACCTAACTCTTCAGAGCAGTGTCTGCAAGGCCAGTGCTGTCCCTGGTCATTGCCCTTGGGGTGGTCAGTGTGTCACAGAATCATCACAGAAACATCAGTTTGGGACCAAAGGGACACAAAGCCCATCAGGGTCACAGAATCACAGAACTGACTGGCTTGGAAAAGACCTTGGAGATCATCGAGTCCAACCTGTGACCTGACACCACCTTGTCACCCAGACCATGGCACTGAGTGCCACATCCAGTCCTCTTTTAAACATCTCCAGGGACAGTGGCTCCACCACCTCCCTGGGCAGCCCATTCCAATGCCCGTGGGCAGTGACACCTTCCAGTGGGCCAGGCTGGCTGATGAGCATCTGGATCAGAGTGACCATGGTCACACAGCCATGGAAATGCATCATTTGCACCCTCAGAGCTGATGTTCCCGTCCCAGTGGTTTGTGACCACCCTTCTGGTTCCTCATCTGCAAGCTGGGTTTGTGTTTTAGCTCCACTTGCATCACCTGCAAAATAATTTCTGTATCCAGAGTTGGTGCAGCTCAGGCACTGCAAGAAACTGGGATGATCTGAGCTTTCACAGGCCCAGACCTGCTGGACACTCCTGCATTTCCAGGGTGGTGTCCTGAGTGTCCGGGCTGCTGGTTGGAGCTGCTGGCTGGGACAGTCTGGTCTGAGCTGATGGTGGTTGTGTAGAGATGGAGATTTGTTCATTTAGGCAGACAAGGCACTAAAAAGTTTTTCTTGCCTACCCTGCAGAGGGACAGGTATTTAGTAAGAACAAAGTGTGTCTGGTTGTTTTTGCCTGGAAATGCCTGCCCCGTGGGTAGCTGGGTTTCACTGGAGCCATATGCTGAGTTAACAAAGCCCGTCAGGAATTTGGCAGGATCTGGGAACGAAGTTAAAAATTCAGCACTGATGAGTAGGTGAAAAAAGCCTGTTCACAGCCACCTCGGGGCATTAATGCTCCTGTAACAACTTGGTTCTGTGCAATTACTGTCCCCTGTTGCTTTTTAATAACATCTCTGTTTCTCTGAGTCAAAACTCAGCTCCTCTAAACTTCTGTCCTTCACTAGGAACAGAAAATCTGTGAAGTCTGGAGGAAATCTGTAGCCTACTTTAAGTAACATTTATGAAAAATAAGTTTATTGACTCAAGAGAGGAAACTTCAATAGGATGAAGAACTTCTTTCTATGGAGGGTGGCAGAGCCCTGGAACAGCTGCCTAGGGAGCTTGTGGAGTCTTTGGGGACATTCCAAACCCACCTGGATGTGTCCCTGTGTCACCTGCTCTGGGTGATCTCCAGAGGTCCCTTCCAACCCCAGCTATTCTGGAATTCTGTGAAGATGTGTGAACTTCCTGGGAGGAACCATATCTTGGTGGGTTTTTTTTTCCATTCAGCATTGCAGCTCATCTGCCTTTTTCCCAGAGTGGAGAGTCCCACTTTATTTTCTTATCTATAAAAATACATTTTTTAAGTACTTTCTGTCCTCTTGCTCTGTGTTGCTACGCTTTTGTCTCTTTCTCTCGGTTTGGTTTTAGCTGGAGCTGCCCAGAGCTGCACCCAGCAGCCTGAAATAAGGGGGGGATATTTGGGCCAGACTTTGGCAAAATGACACCAATAATTGCTGGACATTCAATGGCATTCCTGTATCTGTCACTCCTGCTGGTGATGTAGGAATTACTGTGAATTCCTGCTCTTGAAGAGCTCCAGGGCTCAGATGGACAGGACAATGTCTCACAGAAATGAACCCGAATGGCTCCAGTGCTTCCAGTCCTCCTTGTCCCACTGTCTTTCTGTCCAGAAGGAAAGGCTGGAGGATGTTCCAAGTCCTTGTGCTGCTCAACGGGGTCTGTGGAGCCTCAGTGTCTCAGAAAATGGAAGTAAACTCTGAAACCCGAGCCCAGAACGACACAGACTTGAGCCACTTGTGGAACTCCAGGCCATTAATGTTGTCACCATGAGGATTTCTGGAGCTCTTAGGAAGCCCTGCACTCCCAAGGATGTGCCTTCCCTGTGGGACTGCAGAGGGATTCCCCCCTTCTCTCTGAGTGTGCACCTTGTGGAAGTTTGGGAGCTCTCTCGGGTGGAATTTGGGAGGTCTGCCCTCGTCTCCATCCTCAGCTCTTCTTCTTGCTCAGTGATCCTTGCAGCTTTCCCAGTCAGACAGCAGCGAAGCTGTGATTTATTTTTGGGAGCAGTTGTATTTAATGTGTGTGTCGATAGGATGCACTTCAGATCTGCGTGTCCTGACGCTGGAGAGTGTAAACAACCCAAACAGAAATGGAAAACCTTTTACAGCCTCGTTCTGTGGCATTAAAACAAGTGCTGTCTATGGGAGGAATTTAATGATTCCTTTCAGAAAGATTTATTTTGATATAATATTTTAAAAACCTCACTTTAATCTGCTCCACTGTTGGAGAACAAACAAGACAATGCCTTCCCTAGACATTTTGTCATTTGATTGAGCAGTGAAACAAGTAAGTTCTATTAAAAATCTAATTTTTGCAGAGCACTTAGAGAATTATATAATTAAGAAACACCAATGAAGTCACTCAGGCATAGCCCTGGGTGGTCTGTTAGAGGGGTGTGAAGTGCAGGGGAGTGTTTGATGTCCATGGCTGGAGTCTGGGGTGGGATTCAGCACTGGGGACTCTCTGCCCTCAGTGCTGGCCCCAGTCCCTGTGCTGTCAGGTGATGCTCAGGGCCAGGCTGTCACCCTGAGCCCCTCTCAGGGCAGCAGAGCCTCTGCATGAGCCAGCCCAGCCCGAGCTGTAGAGGACTGATGCTCCAGGATGCAGAGATAACCCTGCTGCTCCCAGGGTGGAGCTTTTGTCTGCTCATCAGTCTGGTGTTAACCTGCCAGGGCTGTCAGAGGCAGCAGGAAGATGGAGTGGGAAGCAGGAATTCCTGCAGGGAAGCTCTGTAGCTCTGTGTATTCAGGAGTGTCCTGCTGGGATGCAATGAGCTTGCACCAGGTGAAAACATCTGCAGGCAAAATATTGTTCCACTGGCAGTGTCTGCCCTGCCCAAAGGAGGATCCAAAAAGCTGCTCAGGCTCAGTGGCAGTGAGGGAGAGGTTGGGAAAGGCAGGGTATTGCCCAAGTATCCAGAGTTTGCCAGTTCCCAAAACAGGATGTTTTCCACTCACCAGAAAGCCCCTTGAGAAGAGAGAGGAAAGAAGTGACTCTGGCCCATGTCAGGATTAACTCTGCGAAAGGCTGTCCTGAAAACAGCACTTGGGGATTGGTGCAGACTGGGGAATACCCAAAAAGACAATCAAAACTGAAAGCTGGTTAAAGCTGCTTTATCTGTTGCTGTTATAGAGCTGTCTTTAAATAGGTGGTGAATGAGAGCTTTGATTTTAGGATTGTAGCCTCTTGCCTGGAGCTGAAGGCAGTTTGCTGTGGATAATGGCTCTGGGTGGCTGGGAGCCCTTCTCCAAGGGTTTGTGGCCCTCAGCCAGCAGTGCCAGCACAGCAATCTGGGATCAAAGGTACCCAGGGCACTGTGGGACACTGGAGCTGCTTCAGTGTCACAGCTGGACTCGGAGGCACTGGTGAGGTCTCTGCTAGGGCATGACACACATCTGGATGAAGAACCCCACAGCTGAACCCTTGCTGTGGGTCAGCAGCTCCTTTGCTTCTCACCGTCACTCAGTTCAGCTGTGCTGCTTGGTGGTGAGATTATAAAACACAAGGATTAAGCCTGGGGCTTTGAAACCTGAAGCATTCCTGTTATCAGCTGCTCCATGTGGATGGCACTGGACAAATGAATGCCCAGAGTTCCTGTCCTCGGGGCTGGGGAGCTGGCAGGGCTCAGCTCCAGGGAGGGAAGTGCACAAACAGCTGAGCAGTGATGATCACAGGGTCCTTCTTGAGCCATGCTGCTCTGTGCCATAGGACACAGCCATTCCCGTGGGGGTGGCAGTGCAGATCCAGCCAGGGGAGCTGTGGGATGCAGCTGTGGGAGAGGGAACAGATGGGCCCTTTGCAAACCGAGCGTGCTCTGCCCCCGTCTGCTGTGGGAGTGGAGCTCCGAGAGTGCCAGGCCCTGAAAAGCCCTGGAAATCAGCTTTTCTTGAGGAAATTAATTAACTAGATGTTTTTCCTAATGCACGTGGACTGACAATTTGTGCTGTTGCATACGGAGCTTGTGCATCACGGAACCTTTTGATTCCTTCCCTCGTGCTCTGGTGAAGCTCCTGCAATTCCCCTGGGCTGGGACCTGTGCTGCCTGCAGCCCCTGCTGCCTGCCGCCCCTGCTGCCTGCCAGAGCACTCAGCCCAGGGGAACCTGGGTACTAAATAACGAGACTTCACAACCTTCTGAAGCTGTGGGATGGATAAAGACACACAAAACGGCTCAGACACCTTATCTTGGTAAGGAAGAAGGTTGGATGCAGCCGCTTCCAAAGGGTCAGAGCTGCTGGGATGTCCCTGAGCTGTGCAGGCTGGGGCTGCTGGGCAGGGTGTTTTACCTGGGCCTCAGGAAGAAGGGAGGGCAGTTTTAGAGGTTTCACTCTGGACGAATCTGGAGTCAGAGAGAACATCTCTCTTAGGGGCAAGAGGAGGAGCAGGTTTGGATTTTGAGGAAATCCTTGCGTGGTGTTTCTGCCCTTTAAACGGTCTGAGGTGTACTTTGTGCAGCTGGATGGGACCTTGCTGATGTGACCTTCCAAAGAAACAGTGGGAGTGATGTTTCCAAGAGATCCCAGAGCCAGCAGGGGGACTGACACTAACTCAGTGCCTCCTGTGCAAGGGGCAAGGGCAGCTGAGCCTTCCCAGAGTGTAAAAACTGAGAGTTGGAACATGCAGGCCTCCAAGAGGAGCTGAAGGGAAAGATCTGGGAGTCAGCAGTGTCCAAAATCCTCTCTGGGTTTGGAGGTGAGGTGATAAGGAGCATGTTGATTCTCTAGGGTGGAGTTTGGGTTTTTTGTTAGGTTTGACTGATTTTGTTGCCATTAATGGTTTGGGTTTTTGCAAAAAACCCTGCAGCCTGGTGTGCAGCAGTGGTAAAGGGAGTCAGCAGTGGTGGTCAGCAAGGGTAGGATTTGACTTCCACTTGAACATCTTGGAACCTTCTTGTTTAAAAAGATGCAATCTCCTTGTTTAAAAAAATCAGTCATTTATAATGGTAAATGATGTACCCAGTTCTGTACAGAAGCAAGTCTCCACTTGTGTCAGAAAGCAAATCTCCACTTAGGGGCTCTAAAATCAGGCTTTTTAGATTTTCAAGTGTCATTAGTACCTGGTGTCCAAGTATGCCTTGATAATTGCTGAGGTTTTTGTTGTCTCCATGTGGCATTTCTGGGAGCTCTCTGTACCAAGCCTGTGATAAGCAGCTTCCCTTTGGCAAGAGGTCCCTGCATCCCTCCCACTGCTTCCCCTTTATGGCTTAATTCCCTGGGCTTTGCCACACTTTGATTTTATTTCATGCCCTCCAGCACGAGGTTTCCAAATCGTTTACGTCTGTTAAGCAAACATCTCTTTCTGGGATTGATGTTTTAATTTAATAAACCACTTCCTAATGGGGGTCAGCTGCAGCTGAGAATTTGTAATGAGTTTGTTGGGAGCCTCTGGAAGGGCAGAGCCTGGAGGTGCCAGTTCTGAGCCTCTGCAGGGTGATGTGGCAGAGGGGTTCGTGCAGTGTGAGCTCCTGGTGTTGGATCAGCTGATGCTGCCTGAGCCCCCGTGTTTGCCCTTCCATGGAATCCCAGGAATGGTGCAGGATCAACATAAATGGGGATCAGAGGCTCAGTGTGGATGCAGCTGCAGGCAGCCCCAGCTGCAGACAGCAGATACGTGTGCAAAAGGGTTGTGTGTTAGAAGGTACAGGGAGCTGTTTCTAGGAGCTCAACTAAGGGATGCTCTTTTGTTGCACATGTGGGACATTTTGCTCTCAAATGCTTTGAAATCATAGAATCCTTCAGATTGGACAAAATCCTCAAGATCATCAAGTCCAAGCATCAGCCCAGAGCACCACCATGTTCCCCCTGAACTGTGTCCTCAGGTGCCACATCCACTTTCTGAACACTTCCAGGGAAGGGACTCTGCCATTTCCTTGGGCAGCCTCTTCCAATTCTTTACAACTCCTTCAGTGAAGAATTTTTTTCCAGTATTCAGCCTGAGCCTCCCCTGGCCCAGCCTGAGGCCGTTCCCTCTCCTCCTGTCCCTGTTCCCTGGGAGCACAGCCCGACCCCCCCTGAGCCCCCTCCTGTCAGGGAGTTGTGCAGAGCCACAAGGTCCCCCCTGAGCCTCCTTTTCTCCAGGCTGAGCCCCTTTCCCAGCTCCCTCAGCTGCTCCTGGGGCTCCAGCCCCTTCCCAGCTCTGTTCCCTGCCCTGGACATGCTCCAGCCCCTCAATGTCTGTAGTGTCCTGAGGGGCCCAGAACTGACCCCAGGATTCAGGGTGAGCCACCAGTGCCCAGCACAGGAATCTCTGACTTCCTGCCCTGGTCCTGCTGCCACACTATTCCTGGCACAGCCCAGGTGCCACTGGCCTTTCTGGCCACCTGGGCTCACCTGGGCTGATCTTCAGCTGCTTTTGACCAGCTCCTCCCACCAGAGTTCCAGCCCCTCTGCCCAGCCTGGAGCGTTGGATGGGGAATGTTCAGGTTCAGGTACAGATGGAACAGCCAGGCAGGGCTGGTGCTGTCCCTCACAGCCCTCAGGAAGATTCCCAGACCAATTGCTGGGCTCGTGGAAGCAGGTCCAGGGCAGGAAGTCAGAGATTCCTGAGAGCCCTCGTGCTGCCTTGGGATAATTCACCTGTTGCTGGGCATCAAATGTTTTCTCCTCATTTCTGAGGGTCAGAAGAGCCCCCAGAGGCAGATTGCTGCTCCATGTCTGTGTTTATCCAGGGTGTGTTTATCCAGTTGTGTTGTGCTCTGTGTCTGGTGGAGTTAATTAGGGTCTTGTTTGTTTGCTGAAGCAGCACAGAAGGATCCCAGGCTCTCAGGACACCAGGCAGGTGTATAAATATAACTGAATAAATTACAGAAGATATATATATT
The DNA here is from genome assembly GCA_034509425.1 of Eopsaltria australis. Classification (NCBI taxonomy): domain Eukaryota; kingdom Metazoa; phylum Chordata; class Aves; order Passeriformes; family Petroicidae; genus Eopsaltria; species Eopsaltria australis. Next base: position 558,977 of record JAVTVJ010000952.1, read on the forward strand.
AGCCAGTGTATTCTTTCATATGTCCTTTCCCATCTTGGCTGATCTCTAATAAATCAGTGTATTGGAGACCAAACAGAGGCATGAAAAATCTCACAGTATTAGGTTTTTAATAAGTTCTCCCTTGAGCCTTTAATTTAATTTTTCACTTTAACATGGTCTGTCCTACTGCCAGTCCCTTCCCTTTGGTAACATTTTAAAGTGTACTTCCTTTGCCAGACTTTTCCAAATGGATTTGGGATGGAACATTAGGCATCTGATTAAAGTTTGTTTTCTTTCCCCCCACATCCTCCAAAGAAAATTCTGACTTTTTTCAGAAGATGGACAGGAATTTCTATTACAAGTCAGTGAACTTCATTTCCCATTGTCTTGAAATATTTTGCTTTGCCACCTTCCTGGCAGCTCTCACCAGGGCATCTCTAGTCTAGAGACTTGCAGCAGAGGGACCAGCTCATTCCTCTGGCAGTGCTGCCTTCTGGGGTGTAAAATTCCCTGTAACCTCTGCTTTTATTCCATGATGGCTGTCCTGGACCCATTTGTGTGTTGAGTTTCCCCTGGGGCCTTTACCTGGTGAGGTTTTATACCTTGCTAAGGTCCTGGGGCTCACTGCAGTCGTTGTTGGGGTGGGTGAGGCATCGAGCTGAGCTTGCCCCTTGTCTCCCCAGGAGCTCCAGCCCTGGTGGGTTCCCAGCACAGGCTCACCCAGCCTGGCAGCTCTCCTGGTCACACCCTGCAGCCTTGAGCTGCGGTGCTCCCCTTTACATCTCCACCCTTCACGTCATCCTCCTTCTTCCTAGTTCTCTTGCTCTCACTTTCTGTTTTTTTTAACTATTTTAAAGATAGATTTGTATTTTTCCCCTTCGTTACCGTGCCTGTGGGAGCTGTGCTTTAGCCCAGTGTGGCCGAAACTTCAGCCAAGGGCCAGGGGTTCCCATGCAGCAGAGCTCCACTCTGTCTGCAGGGCTGGCAGGGAGCAGGGAGGGCAGCAATGGGATGGCAGAGCTCCAGTCAAAACCAGCTCAGTCCTGACTGGAGGGCACTTCAGCCAAACCTCAGCTTGCAAATGTGCCATAACTCTTGATTGGTGTAACTGCTGCTGCTACCCCGAGGTATGGAAAGGGGTCTGGGTGCTTCATCTATTGACCCTCCCCAGGCACCTTTCCTTCTCTGGATACACTGATAGATTCCAGTGAGAATCAGGCCCCACTTTGGGCTGGAGCTGGGCACTAAATAACTCATTCAGAGCAGAGGGAAAGCTCCTGCTGTAACCAGGATCCTGGCTGCCAGCAGTCGGTGTTTTCCTGGGTTTGCCTTGTATTTCTCTATTAAGCACATGTGATTATCCTGTAGCAAGGGGCATTGCTGTGCTGAGAAATCTCTGCTCAGGATCTCCAGCCTGAGCCATTATCATGAGAAGAATGGATTTCTCCCCTTCTGTGTATTAGGGACGTGTTGCGACTTTGTGGAATCACTGCAGGAGTAAATGATGTATGAAATGAGAAATCTCTGCTCTGTGTGTGCAGGCACAGCCAGGGCTCTAAAACCTTCAGCTCAGAGGCAGCCAAAAAAATCCCTGAAGTGTCCAACACAACTCCTCTGGTAAAACACCTTCCACCAGGTTTGGTTTAATGTTTTTCCTGGTGCACTCACAAGTTTTGAGCGGTCATTACAGGGAGAGATGTCCATGCCCAGTGTGGGGAGCACTCTGTGTGTATATGAGGAGCCTGTTTCCCTGCAGGGATCTGTAGCCAAGAAAGGATGCTGCTTAGCTTGGGAGGAAGTTTTTGTTCCTTCAGAGCCCCTTATTAAAGCCCTTATATAAAAGTTCCTTCTGTAGACATCCCACCTCGCTCCTTCCCCACACAGCCGAGCTGGACCCACTGCAGCTGGCAGGTGTTCCATGGAATCAGTGCTCAAGTGAGACCTGGGGAGTTGTGCAGCTTCCTGCTTTTTATTGCCACATGTGGATAAAGCCTGAGGCTGAGGTTCAATCTGCTCTCTGACACTCTGTCCTTCCCTGGGCCCCCCGCCCTCCTCCCTTGTCCCACAGGAGAGCCTTGGGTGGGTGGATCAGCCAAAAGGCACGAACTCCTTCACTGGAAAACATCAGCAGCAGCCTTCAGCTTCTTGCAAGGCAGCTTGATGGAACTAAAAATACAGGACTCTGTATTTTCTAAAATAACCTCACCTCCTCGCAGGTAATTCAGCTGGAGAACAATTTGGAATTGATAATAAAGGACATTTTTCTTCTTACCTTTAACAAGGAGGCAGAATGACTGAGATAACTCCCTTGGACTCTTACCAAGAATCTGCATCAGTGTTCCTGGGAGAGTGCCTGGAACTCCAAACATCCATCATCCATTTATCCCAGGCTGGATGAGTTACCAGCTCAGCACTGGCTGTGCCTCTCCTTGCTGCTCTCACTGGCTCCTTCTTCCCCCGTGGTGTTTGAGATGAGCCCTTTGCCCTGTTCAGATTTGCTGTGTGACAGACCAGTGACATTAACCCTTAGAGTGCCTTGGGCTGTATTAAAAACCCTCTAAACAGCACTTTTCTCCATCAGAATGTTAGACATGGGTAAGACGAGCATGGCTGACCTGCAGACACCCTGACCACTGGTTCTGGCCCTGGTTTCTTGGTGCATTTGTCAGGTGTGGGGAAAATTGATGTTCTGTGCCATCAGCTCCTCAAGTGTCACCCTCACTATGTCTCTGCCAGGGACAAATCTAAGGTAGGGAGTGGGGATAGATGGAGAAAAGGTGATTTTTTTGCAGCACTGGTGTGGCACTTTTGCTTTGCTGTGATTTCAGCACGTTCGGTCAGCTGCAAGAGCTCTGCCAGTGCCTGCAGAATGTGGCTGCTCACGTGAGACAGGGGCAGCAGGGGTACCTGGAGTCCCTGCAGGGAGTTCTTTTACATTTTGGATCACAGTTCTGCAGGATCTCTCTGATGAGAAAATTGCTGGATCAAGCATTCTTTTGGGGCTTCCTGCAGGCTCTGAAAACTGTTTAACTTGGATTCTCCTGGCACCTGACCTTGAACCAGGGACTGTTTCAGATCTGCAATAGTGGCTTTTTATATCTTAAAAACACTTGGGAGTGTGTTTGTCCACACTTTGCTCTCTGTGGGGCAAGTGCTGCCCTTCAGATTCTTGTGCTGCCATTTCAGCCTCAACATTTTAGTGGGAGGTGTAGAACGAGATGATTTTAAGGTCCTTTCCAACCTTCTCTGTGATTCTGTGATGATTTCTCTGCCTTTGCATGTTAAACACTTGCTTCTCCTCCAGCTGCTGTTTCTGTGCTTGAATGCCTGTGTTGCTCCTCTTGAGTGAAACCCACTTGAAATCTTCATCAGTTGCCTCTGCAGAGCTTTTCCCAGCACAGCAGCAACTGGCTCTAGGAAGAGCCTCTTCAGGAGTGCTGTGGTTGTCCCCAGGGCACTGTGCAGCAGGGCTGTTCATGGAATCACAGAATCATTCAGGTTGGAAAAGATCAGGTCAAACCTGTGCCCCATCCCCACCTTGTCCCCAGCCCAGAGCACTCAGTGCCACCTCCAGGCCTTCCTTGGGCACCTCCAGGGCTGGGCACTCCACACCTCCCTGGGCAGCCCCTGCCAAGGTCTGACCACCCTTTCGATGGGGAAATTCCTGCTGATGTCCACCCTGAGCCTCCCCTGGCCCAGCCTGAGGCCATTCCCTCTCCTCCTGTTCCTGTTCCCTGGGAGCACAGCCCGACCCCCCCTGTGCCCCCTCCTGTCAGGGAGTTGTGCAGAGCCACAAGGTCCCCCCTGAGCCTCCTTTTCTCCAGGCTGAGCCCCTTTCCCAGCTCCCTCAGCTGCTCCAGACCCTTCCCCAGCTCCATTCCCTTCCCTGGACACGCTCCAGCCCCTCAGGGTCCTTCTTGTCCTGAGGGGCCCAGGAGTGCCCCCAGGATTCAGGATGAGTCACCAGTGCCCAGCACAGGGGACAGGCCCTGCCCTGGTCCTGCTGCCACACTATTCCTGGCACAGCCCAGGTGCCACTGGCCTTTTTGGCCACCTGGGCTCACCTGGGCTGATGTTCAGCCCCTGTCACCAGCACCCCCAGGTCCTTTCCCACTGGGCATTTTCCAGCCCCTCTGCCCCAGCCTGAAGTGTTCCATGGGATTGTTGTGACCCCAGTGCAGGACCCAGCACTTCCAGGCTTATGTTTATGAAAAATGGTTAGGCTGGATCTTTGGCTGAGACTTCTCATCACAGTCTAAAGGTTTTAGATGCGTGTTTTATAGAAAAATTAATAGTCTGCTTTAAAAACCCAACCACAGAACTTAACTGTGGTAATCCAGCAGTGTTCACAGAGAAATGCAATAATGTTGTGGTTGAAACCACCGTGCCTGGGAGCCTGCAGAGATGGCTGGGTCTGGGAGCCTTTCTGTGTGGGTTTGAACTGAGGAGGGGACGTGGCTCTGCTGGGTTCTGCAGAATGATTCAATAAACCTCATTTTGTGACACTGGGTAGAACATCTCCATCAGGGCAAACTGATGGTGCTGGAGGCTTGCAGGCTCTTTAACTAATGCACAGGAGTGTTGTGTGGTCTGTAACTGCCCAGGCCTCCCAAGGAAATGGATGTGTTTCATAAGTGTAGCTCACACAGGGTCGTTTTTTGTGCGTGTGCAGGCTGGATTCACCTAATAAACCCAGCTGTGTGTTGGGCTGTAATTGTAAATCCTGGAGATCAATGCATTTCCTTTCCATTTAACAGCTCGTGAATGAATGCAGCGCTGCACAAAGGGGATGGTTAATGAGGGTGCTTCAGCAGGGTGTTCCAGGCAGGTGTGCTGTGAGATGAGCCAGCAATCCCATGGGAGAGGCTCAGTCCTGATTTATATCACCCTCTGCCACTAGCTGAACCTTGGCTCACTCTATATCATATGCCCAGGACATTTGGGGCAGTTAGGAATTGGATTTGTCTCTGTTTTCAGGAGGGAAACGTGCTGATCACCCGTGAACCTGGGGCAGAGCATTTGACCTTCCTTCCTTCCTTCCTTCCTTCCTTCCTTCCTTCCTTCCTTCCTTCCTTCCTTCCTTCCTTCCTTCCTTCCTTCCTTCTTCTTCCCTTCCTTTTTCTTCTTTTCCTTCCTTCTTCGTAAATTCCCTTCTTCTTCCCTTCTTCCTTCCTTCTTCCTTCTTCTTCCTTCCTTCCTTCTTCTTTCGCTTCCTTCCTTCCTTCTTCTTTCCTTCGAAATCTTCCTTCCTTCCGAAATTCCTTCCTTCCTTCCTTCCGAAATTCCTTCCTTCCGAAATTCCTTCCTTCCGAAATTCCTTCCTTCCGAAATTCCTTCCGAAATTCCTTCCGAAATTCCTTCCTTCCGAAATTCCTTCCTTCCAAAATTCCTTCCAAAATTCCTTCCTTTCCCCCCATCCTTTATTCCCTCCTTAATTCCTTCCTTCCTGAATTCCTTCCTGAATTCCTGAATTCCTTCCTTCCCTCCCTCCCTCCGTGGCTGGGAAGCAGCGGAGGGGGCAGGAAGGGCCTGGCAGTTCCACATTGCTCTGTGCAGGTGTGCCCTGGATCCCCAGGGGCTGCCCAAGGCTGCATCTGCTCACCCGAGCTGCATGCTGAGCTCCCCCAGAGTGATCAGAACACTTCAGTTCCTGCGGGCCACACCGGGGCTCCTCTCAGTGCTCCAGCCGTGGGCATCCCTGCTCTGCTGCTCTGCACCCAGGGAGCCCTCTCAGCTCCTCTGTGACCATCTCTGCACCCAGGGAGCCCTCTCAGCTCCTCTGTGACCATCTCTGCACCCTGGGAGCCCTCTCAGCTCCTCTGTGACCATCTCTGTGCCCTGGGAGCCCTCTCAGCTCCTCTGTGACCATCTCTGCACCCTGGGAGCCCTCTCAGCTCCTCTGTGACCATCTCTGCGCCCTGGGAGCCCTCTCAGCTCCTCTGTGACCATCTCTGCACCCTGGGAACCCTCTCAGCTCCTCGTGACATCTCTGTACCACAGGGAGCCCTTCAAGCTCCTTCTGTTGACGGATTCTGTGCCTGGGAGCCTCTGCAGCTCCTCTGTGAACATCTTGCAACCCAGGGAAACGCTCGTCAGCTCTCTTGGTGCATCTCTGTGCCCAGGGAACCCTGCTCAGCTCCTTGTGACCATCTCTGTACCCAGGGACGCTCTCAGCTCTCTGTGACCATTTGTGCCCCAGGGAACCCTCTCAGCTCCTCTGTGACCATCTCTTGTGCCCTGGGAACCCTCTCAGCTGCCTCTTTTGTGACCTGCTCCTGCACCCTCGAAACGGCCTGCTCAGCTCCTCTGTGACCATCTCTGTACCAGGGAACCCTCTCAGCTCCTCTGTGACGTCTCTGTGCCTGGGAGCCTCTCAGCTCATCTGGGAATCTTGTGACCATCTCTGACCAGGGAACCGCCTCTCAGCTCCTCTGTGACCATCTCTGCACCCAGGGAACCCTCTCAGCTCCTCTGTGACCATCTCTGCACTCTGGGAGCCCTCTCAGCTCCTCTGTGACCATCTCTGCACTCTGGGAGCCCTCTCAGCTCCTCTGTGACCATCTCTGCACCCTGGGAACCCTCTCAGCTCCTCTGTGACCATCTCTGCACTCTGGGAGCCCTCTCAGCTCCTCTGTGACCATCTCTGCACCCTGGGAGCCCTCTCAGCTCCTCTGTGACCGTCTCTGTGCCCTGGGAGCCCTCTCAGCTCCTCTGTGACCATCTCTGTGCCCTGGGAACCCTCTCAGCTCCTCTGTGACCATGTCAGCCAGGGTGAGTGCTGGAGAGGGGACCCTGGACAAGGACAGTGCTGTGGTGTGTGAGCTCCTCTCAGGAGCTGAATTTCACAGAATCACCTGAACCTCTGACTGCTTGGTGTTAGTAGGGACCTTAAAGCTCAGCTTGTCCCAGGCCCCTGCCAGAGGCAGGGACACCTTCCACTATCCCAGGTGGCTCCAAGCCCTGTCCAGCCTGGCCTTGGGCACTGCCAGGGTAATGCATTAACACTATTCAAAGCTTTCTAAAGCAGAAGTCATGCACACAGCATGGCTTGTGCTCTTCCAGATGGGGCTGGAGGTGGATTGAATTGTTGGGCTCGTGATTTAAATTCTGCCTGGGGTGCCTGCTCTTCAGGAATGCTGGACAAGGGATTGTTTATGGCCACACAAGGACTGTGCTGCACAGCCAGGGGTCATTTGGGCCCCCTGTGCCTGAGGAGTCGATTTGTGTTTAAGAATTTGGGCAACATAAAGCTCCTGCTGCCCCACAGGGGCTCTGTCACCCCTCCTGATTTGTTGTGCTCTTGTTGATGCTGATGTTCCACTGTTTACATTAATCTAATTACATTAACATAAACAAAATATTTATATTAAAGTCACTGCATGGGAGAAATCACTTTCCTTATCCTGTCTTGCATCTCCACGCTGGTCATTTTTCGTAACACCCCTTTTAATCTTCACTGATATTCCTTTTAAAATAACACAGAGATCTTGCAACTACAGCTGATAAGGAATAACATGAGTCATGCTGGAGGGAGAAGAGTGTCAGTCTTTCAGATACACAGAAAGCAGGATTTGGAAGCGCTTGGTTTGGGCAGTGTAAGGAAGAGCTTTTCAAGGGCACAGCATTGGATGACATCAAGAGGAATCAAAGGCTACGTTTTCCAAAGCATCTGTGTGGACTGAAGGCCAGATTTTATCAGAAATCAGTGAGACTTAGTTTTTTACAGAAGTTAGGCTAAGTTGCATTTGCTTAAATGATGTTCATCAGGAGAGCTCCTTGGCAGTGCATTGAGATAAAAAGGTCCCCAAGTTCCTGCAGGATTACAGTTCTAGTGATCTTTGGAAAAATCAAAGCATTTAGCTTTCACAGGTGTCTTTGGAAATCTCAGCTCTCACACCATAGCTCGTGGAGCTAAGTTTTAGGGATCCAGTACTAAAATTCCCAGCCTCTGTGCCTGAGGCTTCCTTTTTCCTGCAGAAAGCAGGGCCACTTCACTGTACCGAGTCACAGAATCCCAGGCTGGGCCAGGCTGGAGGGGACCACAGAGGGTCCCTGGTGCCACCTCCCTGCTCAGGCAGGGCCATCCCAGAGCACAGGGCACAGGATTGTGTCCAGAGGGCTCTGCAATATCCCCGCTGAGGGAGACTCCAGCCCCTCCCTGGGCAGCCTGTTCAGGGCTGAGCACTGCCCAGGGCAGAAGTTGTGCCTCCTGTGCAGGGGGAATTGCTGGGCTCAGTCCCTGCCCGTGGCTCTGGTGCCACTGCTGGGCCCCGGAGCAGAGCCTGGGCCCTGCTCTGCCCCTCCCTGCACACAGGGACAGCCAGGGCTGAGTGCCCCTCTCAGCTGGGGCTCCTCTTGAGGCTCAGCAGCCCCAGCTGCCTCAGCCTTTCCTGGGCATGGGGATGCTGCAGGCCCTCCTCATCCTCACAGCCTGCGCTGGCCCCGCTCCAGGAGCTCCTGTCCCTGCTGTGCTGAGGATCCAGAGCTGGGCACAGCACCCCAGAGGTGCCCCCAGGGCTGGGCACAGGGACAAGATCCCTCCCTGACTTGCTGGGAATGCTCTTCCTTATGCCCCAGGAACCCATTGGCCCCTTGTCCCCAGGACACTCTGCTGGGTCAGGGACAGCTCACAGTCCCCCATGAACTCCCAGCTCCTTCTCAGAGCTGCTCCAGCAGGTCCCCCCCAGCCTGTGCCAGTGCCTGGGGTTGTTCCTCCCCAGCTGCAGGACCTGCATTTGCCTTTGTTGAACTTCAGACAGTTCTTCTCTGCCCTTCTCTCCATCCTGTCTAAAGGTTATAATAATTATAATTAATAATAAAAATAGTATCAGAGATTTCTTTCCTATTACTCTTTCCTCCCTCAGAAGGATCTTTAATAGAGTTGCTGCGAGGCAGAGCTGGTGTGTCAGGCTTCCCCCTGGAGCAGGTTCATACTGTGAGCTGGCAGATATGGATTTCAGCAGGGATCTGACAGCTTTCCCTGCAGGCTCGGGCAGGAGCGGGATAACGCACGGCGCGCTGGATGTGCTGTGACGTTAATCTGTGCCGGGGCACAGACACATTTGATAAGGCCAACTACACCAGTCACGAGTTGTTTGGCCTCTTTCGTGTCTTGAAGATGAATGTGAGGAAGTACCCAAGGCAGCCCATATTCTTTAGGCTTGTGCCCTGAATTATTTAAGCATATTCATGTCTGCTTTTGTACCAAATTACATCTGCGGCCCTGGGACAGATACTGTGGTTTGTACAGAGCACTGAAGCAAAAAGGCAATTTTCCAGCAGCAGTCAGTGATGCTGGTGCCTTTATTTTGTCCTTCTGTCTTACCCATGGTACCTTGTTAAAGGCCACGTTTTTCATTTGCTGCCCTTCCCGTTAAAGCAGCACTTGCTGTTCCATTTGACCCCGTCACACTTTGAGGTTTTTGCTTCTCTCTGTGCTTGGTGTTAATCCTGCTCTTAGGGATGGGTGTGAGGTTAAACAAGTGCTTCGTGCCTTTTGTGCAAGGTGTCTGTGTCCCCTTGAACAGACAGGTGGCTTTCTGGGGACTTCGATTCTTTGTTTGCAGTTGAAGTCCAGGGGCAGATGCTGTGTTCAATGCCATGGGAATACCCATGTTTTTGAAATCAAATGAAAGTAAGTAGCCAAAAGCAGCTGCAGGACCAGTGCTTCTGGTTCTGATCCTGCAGAGGATCTCTGGACACTGACTTTGGCGTCAACACAGGAGTCTGGGGGACCTGTGGGATCCATCCACCAGGACTGGCAGGGCTGGAGTCCAGGGTGTGGGCAAAAGCAGTTTTAGTTAAGTTAGAGAGGAAAAGCAGCAAGAGAGGATCAGTGGTGAGACCTTGGGTCAGGAAGGAGCCCAGTGTGGCCTTGACCCTGAAGCCCACGTGAAATCTTGGCCTCTTTCAGAGTGCAAACCTTAAAGGATTTACCACTGCTCCTGGGTTTTATCTCCTCACCTCTCCCTTTTTCATGCTGTCTCCCTTTCCCCCCTCACTTTTCCCTTTTCCTCTCATTTTCCATTTCCTCCCCCTTTTCCCTTCTCTACCCTTTGACCAGAGCAGGAGAAGGTGCAGGTGCAGTGAAGCCCTTCCACAGAAGTGAGCATTTTGTCATTTGCGGTGAGCACATCCCAGCCCTTCTGTCCATCACTTTGCTCCCCCACTCCTGAATTTTCCTGCTGGCTT
>JAVTVJ010000953.1:0-15165 GCA_034509425.1 Eopsaltria australis
CCAGGGCTTCCATCCTCACATCCCAGGTGGTTCCAGGTGTCCAGAGATGTCTGACCTCAGCTCCTCTCCCAGGGCTCCCATGGGGCTACCCCAGAGCTCTGTGGGCGTGATGAAGAGCCGTGTGCTCAGAGGCACTCACAGTCATTCTGTGCCTACATCCCAGGGGACTTTAGTGAGCTCCTGCAGCGCTGTGTCACAGGCACTCCTGCGCTTCCATGAGGACATGCCTGTGCTCTCCGTGCTCCTAAAGAACAGTGAGGGCACAAAGAAGCCCAGGGGCTCTATGGGAACAAGGCAGGAGTGTCCCGTTTGTGAAGCGCACCGAGCTCACAGGCCACAACAGGCTCTCAGTGCTGCCATGCCACGTGTCTCCAGGCTGCTCAGAAGCCCTGATGTCACAGGCACTGCCAGGGCCTCAGTGCTGCCATCCCAGCGGGTTCCACGCTGCTCAAGAGATGTGATGGCACTGGCAAGCGGCAGCAGCCGCCTCGGGCTGCAAGCTCCAGGGCTCCTGGGCCCCGGAGAGCTCCCAGTCCCCTAAATCGCACTCCTTTCTTTTTCACCATCACGTCCCAGCCGAGTACTTTTTGATGAAGGTGGGTTTTTTTCCCGGTCGCACGCAGAGCACCGCCCCAGGCTCCCGGCGAGCCGCCTCCCTTGGCTCCGCCTGCGCCGGCCCGGCCCCGCTGGCCTGAGAGCCCGCAGAGCCGCACACACAGCCCGGCTGTGGGATCGTGGCGAGGCGGCAGAGGCCGGCCCGAAGCGAGCGGCAGAGGCCGGCCCGAAGCTGAACGGCAGAGCCCGGCCCGAAGCGAGCGGCAGAGCCCGGCCCGAGCTGCCCCGGCCGCCGCGAGAGCGCGGGGCCGGGCGCCCTTGGCCGGCTTTGGGCTTTGCTGCTGCCGAGTGCCAAGAGGGAAGTGGGCTTGGATGTTGCGGGCTGTTTGATTGTTCAGCGCGGCAGGCGGAGGAGCGGCCATGGGCAGGGCTCTTGGAGGGGAGTGTGGGAGGTGTTTGTTTCCCTTTGGCAGCACCCCCCAGAAAAGGCCGCTTTTTCTTTTGCATTTGTCTTTGGGATTGGGGTCCCCAGGCGCGGGTGGCGGCGGCGGGGCCGGGAGAGGAGGAGGCTGCGCGGGGGCAGCGAGCGCGTTCGGCGAGCAGGGGGAGCCGGGCACGGCTGAGGCTGGCCACGGGCTGCGGGCGCTGCCGGGCCACGCGCGGGGTCTCTTTGCCAAGGACATTTCTGGGTGCGTCGCTTGCAGTCTTTTGCCTTGCTGCCGGTTGTCGCACGCCGGCGCCGCTTCTTCTTCAGCCCGCGGCGGGGCCGAGCAGGAGCGCAGCGGGGCGAGGGAGTGAGGCAGCAATGAAGGCGGGAGGCGGGGCAGGGGCACGGCGGCTTTGGAGAGCCGGGCCCCGGCCTTCGAGAGATGCCGCTGCTGCCTGTGCGGGCACAGGGCGGGGGCAGGGAAATACCTTTGGATTCAGCAGCCGACAATATCATTCAAACAGGGAAGCAAATTGAAGGGAAGACCTGCGTAGCTTTTTATCCTAAAGAGAGCCCACTGCTTTGTTCTGGGCAAGATCGGGAAGCGGTCGGGGCATCCACTGCCGATTTAATCCTCTCTACAATGTTCTGGATCCATAAAATGGGGCAGTTGTTTTGTTTATTCCTGGTATGGAGTGGCACCCAGACCAGCCCTTTGGACTTTGTGTCCCCAGTGTCCAAAAAAGTGGGCATAGACCCCTGACCGATAAATTGGTAGACCTGATTTCCAAAATATCGCAATCTGCCCCTCACGATTTGGTGGGAAATGAAACAGAACTGGTGAGATCAGAATTTTATAATTTGGGTTGTTTTGCTTGACTAATGAGAATCTTCATTTTAGCACGCAGTGGGACGGTTTGGCTGGGCTGCTGGAGGTATTGGAAGATCTCACACCTAAAGACAACATGGGAAGGAGCAGCTGCCTCCCGGTGATCAGAGAGAACAGCGGCAGAAGAAGCGGCCAGAAATGGAAGGGTGGCACAGCGGGAACATCCCCACCCCGACAGGCAAACAACGCAGATTCAGCCCCAGAGGAGATCCGAACGGTGACGATTCCCAACAAAAATCCACCCTGTCCGTGCTGTGGGACCCCAACAGAGGGTGTGTTGGACTTGATTGAGCACCTGAAGAGAGCCCACGGGAAAAGCAAGATCCGTGTTCAGTGTGCTGGCTGCGGTAAGGAGAGTTTGAACCATCACAGGATCGCTTGTCACTATCCCAAATGCAGGGGAACAACAGGAAGGGCTCCGGCTGGGGAGTGGATCTGTGATGTGTGTGGAAGGGATTTCCTGACAAAGATCGGCCTGGGCCAACACAAAAGACATGCTCATCCTGTGGTCAGGAGGCAGGAGAGGATTGCTGCATCCCACCCCAAAGAGAACTCCGCCCGAGGAGCCCACAAAAGAGTGTGGACAAAAGAGGAGGAACAGCTTCTGATTCAACTGGAGGTACAGTTTGGGGGAAACAAAACCATCAATCAATTAATTGCAGAGCACATTCCTTCAAAAACAGCCAAGCAAATAAGTGACAAAAGGAGACTGTTACACAAGAGACCAGCCGTGGGCATGGGAAAAGAGCCAGAGAGGAGTGATGAGTCAGAAGATGAAGAGGAGCAGCTGGGGAACACGGCCCCCAGGAGGGGCAAATAATACTGGAGAGTGTGACATGCAGCCTCATCCACAGCCAGCATTTCTAGATGCCACATATTAAATCTTTACATTTAAGGATTTTAAGGTGCAAATATTTCATTTTAGAGGAATCTCCTCCTGTTCCATGGCCAGGACTAAATTTTAACATACACAAACACATCAAATGTTATCCTTTGGATCTCTGAGCAGGATGGAATTGACTCCTCCCTGATGTGAAAGGTCTCACAGTGGTTTGCAGAACCAGAGAATGGTGGAATGCCTTGTGTTGGGAGGGACCTTAAAGCCCAAGCAGTGCCACCCCCTGCCATGGGCAAGGACACCTTCCACTAGCCCAGGCTGCTTCAAGCCCCACCCAGCCGGGCCTTGGACTCTTCCAGGGACCCAGGGGCAGCCACAGCTTCTCTGGGCAACCTGTGCCAGGGCCTGACCAAGCTCACAAGGAGCAATTCCTTGCCAAGAGCCCACCTAAACCTTCTTCAACTGGAATATTCAGCATCATTTCCTCTTGGAATTTCCCAGTTTAAATTGGAGCTATGGAACATTTCAGCCGCTTTTGAAATTGCATTCCAACAGCTTCTCTCTGGAGTTTTTTCCTTTGCCTCCTGAACCATGTGAGTTCTCCTGTGCTTTACTCGGAACAAATGATGGAATTCTTAACTGTGGTGGAAGGAAAACCTTTTTTTTTTTCCCCCCAATGAGCCCAGAATTTTCACATCCCACTTCTTCACCCTAAACTCAGTGTTGCAAATGACACATGTGCAAGAGACTCTGCATTTTTAAGTGGGCCTGTCAGAGACTGAAAATAGTTCATGCCTCAAACATTGATATATCAGAGAAGCCTCTCTGAAGATACCTGACTGGGACCTTGAACTGAGCCAAACTGCTGAGATTAGATAAAGGGAAAAGCCTATTGTTCAATCATCTCGGTCTGAGGGAAAGGAATGCGTCCACAGAGGCTGGGGCCACCAGCTGTACTGAGAATCATTTCTGGCTGAGTTTGGGGTGGAGGCAAAGCACAGCTCACAGAAGCCAAGTTTGCACAGTCTTAGCCCCTAGCTGAAGGGGTGGGTGTGTGAGGTGGGTGTGTGAGGTTTGTCAGAGAGGGTTCCCGACCAAAATTGGTCTGGGTCAACAGAAGAGGTCAATGCATCCTCTTGGGAGGAACCTGGAGAGGATTGCTGCCTCCCGTCCGAAAGAGTCATCTTTGAGAGGAGCCCACAATAAGGTGTGGACTGAGGAGGAAGAAGCCCTGTTGAAATGCCTGATGGTGACGTACGCTGGTAACAGGAATATTAATAAGTTGATTGCGGAGCATATTCCATCTAAGACAACAAAGCAAATCAGTGATAAGAGGCGCCTTCTTATGAAGAGTCCCTCAGATGTGGTTGCAACTGGAGAGGAGGGCGTACTCCAAGGGGGCACAGAAGACCAGGCCCAGGTGGTTGCTTTGCCAAAAGAGGGACGTTTGAAGCTCCATTAGTGGGATTCCATCAAGAAGGGGTTGTCGGCGGGCAGATTCACCAGGTGTAAGTGGGCTTTTGAGAGTATTTTGGAAGGGGAAGACCCGCAGAAAGTGGTGAATGATTGTTATGAGGAATGTTTCGGAGATTTGGGTTCGCTAAGCCAGATTAAATCCAGGGGTTCTAGATCGCAAAGGTCCCAGAGCCAAAAAGCATCCAGGAAAACAGCTAATTGGATGCAGAAAAGAGCTAAAAAGTGTGGGAAATATCTGCGTTATCAGAAATTGTTCGACTTGCATAGGGGGGAGACTGGTAAGGGTTATTTTGGATAACTCGGACACCTTGCAATGCGATATTCTATCTGACATTGTCTATTCGAATTTTAGAGCAAGATGGGAGTCATCTGCTGAGCTTAAGGGCCTTGAACCCTTCCTTTCATATAAGGAAGCTGATAACACCATGTTTTGGGCCCTCATTACAGAAAAAGAGGTTGAAAAGAACTTGAAGGAGGTTAAGAGGACCTCAGCTCCGGGGCTGGGTGGGTTTACGGTGGGTCATCTGAATAAATGGGACCCAAAGTATTCCCTGTTGAGTAACAGCTTCAACCTCTGGCTCGCGACAGGAACAATTCTGGACGCACTAAGGGCATGCCGGACTGTCCTGATTCCCAAGTCCTCTGATCCGGAGAGACTTCGGGACGTCAATAACTGGAGACCTATCACCATAGCCTCTATGGTTCTTAGGTTGTTCTCTAGGATTTTGATGGCTAGGCTGGACTGAGCGTGTCCGATTCACCCCAGACAGCGGGGGTTCATTCGTGCATCTGGGTGTTCCGAAAACCTCAAGCTATTACAGCTTGTGGTTAAATACGCAAAGTCGGAGCACAAAGATCTGGGGGTCGTTTTCGTAGACATTGCCAAAGCATTTGACACAGTATGCCATCGGCATATTATTAAGGGTCTTGAACAGAGGGGGCTTGACCCCATCTGATCCATCTAATTGGTGAAATGTACGAGAACATCACAACGTGCATGACTACCAAAAAGGGCCAGACAGACCCCATTAAGATCCTTACAGGTGTCAAGCAAGGCGATCCTATGTCACCTTTGTTATTCAACCTTGCTATCGATCCTCTTCTATGTAAGTTGGAGCAAAAGGGAAAGGGGTTCCATCATGGTGGGATGAAAATTATGGCCATGGCCTTTGCTGATGACCTTGTGTTATTGAGTGATTCCTGGGATGGTATGCAGGATAACATCAAAATTTTGGAGGCCTTTTGCAATCTTACCGGTCTCAAAACACAGGGGGAGAAATGTCATGGCTTTTACATCAAAGCCACAAAAGATGCGTATACCATCAACGATTGTCCTATATGGACTATAGGTGGCACCCCCCTCAATGAGTGATCCAGGACACTCTGAGAAATATTTTGGCACTTGGGTAGACCCCTGGACTGGCTTTGCGGACCCAGGGTTGTCTGAGAAATTAGAGAAATGGCTCCAACAGATAGGGGAAGCACCACTTAAACCTCTTCAGAAGGTGGATATACTAAGGACATATACCATCCAGAGATTGGTATATCTGGCTGACCACACCAAGGTGACAGCGGGGCTCCTAGAATCCCTTGACTTGCAAATTCGAACTGCAGTTAAAGGGTGGCTTCATCTTCCACCTTCTATGTGTGATGGTATTTTGCATTCCAGCTGTAAGGACGGTGGATTAGGTATCCTGAAATTGGTGGCGGTCATTCCCAGTATTCAGGCGCGGAGGCTGCATCGACTTGCACAGTCTTTGGATGAGACTCTTAAAGTATTTTTGAAAGACAGTCATCTGGACTCGTTGTACGAAAAGTCGTGGGTAAGAGTTGGAGGAGTGAAGGAGTCCATCCCGCAAATCTGGGAGCCTATTCCACGTTTGGAGAGTGTGGTGAGTGGGGATGAAGAATTGTCGGAGTGGGAGGCACCAGTCCAAAAATTCCACTACCTGAGACCTTGTAATTGGCAGAAGACAGAGTTCCAGAAATGGAAACAGCTGGTTGCCCAGGGCCATGGAGTCGAGAACTTTGAGAACGATAAAATCAGTAATGGGTGGATAACACGCTATAAAGGCATACCCCACAGGAACTGATAACCGCACTTCAACTGAGGGCCAATGTCTACCCCACAAGAGAGTTCCTGGCGAGGGGTAGGCACGGTGACTGCATACGATCCTGCAGACATTGTGGTGCTGAGTTTGAGACTACCGCCCACATTATTGGGAACTGTCCAATTATTCAAGATGCCAGGATCAAACATCACAATCCCATCTGTGAAATCCTTAGCCGTGAGGCTAAGGAGAATTGGATTGTTTTCCAGGAGCCACATATCAGAGATGAGGATAAAGAATTGTCTAAACCGGATTTAATCTTTGTTAAGGAAGAAAAGGCAATTGTGGTGGACGTGACAGTCAGATATGAGCACAGCAACTCCTCTTTGAAGGATGCGGCTGCTGAGAAGGTAATAAAATATCAGCGCCTCCTCAACCAGGTAGAAGAGCTGACTAATGCCATTGTTGTGGACTTTGTGGGCTTTCCCTTTGGGAGCGTGGGGAAAGTGGTACGAAAATAACTCTGAGTTGCTATCGGCCCTCGGCCTCTCTAAAACGAGGCTAGAGAAGATCCTAGCATCCAGAGCGCTCCTATCCTCTGTAGATATTGTACATATTTTTACCAGCCAAGCTCGATCCATTGTTCTTTAAATTGTAAAATAAATAAGAATTGGCATGTGACGTTTCATCAAGGATAAGGAGGGGTGGACACCAGTGGGGCTTTTCATTCTGCTCATACCGTGTCACCTGCCCATATTTGGGCACTTTAAATTCCGATCTGGACCAGGTGGACAGGCCACTTTCACTTAACCCGGAAAAGAAACATACACATTTAGTATGTTTATTAGATAGGCAAATGCCTCGTCATCTAATTAGTGATGTGCATGAATGGATGAATGAGATTCCCTCTGTCCCTACCTACTATCCAGCAAACTATGAGAGCATAGTTACTAACGGGGCCTTGCCATGGAAGTTGCACTGCTCCCACCAGACACCCTCGCACTCACTCAGTTAACCTCTGCCCCAGTGTGAGAGAGGTGGGAACAGATACCCCTTGATGGGGTTTGATGAGGCTGACACTTGGTCTGAAAGCCTCACAGAGGCTGACTTAAAAACAGTCAAAATCTACCCGTGAGAAAACTCCGTGACAACCTGCAGCCACAATGAAAGCCACCTTGACAGCCAAGAAGATAATCAAAGTAGATGTTCTTCACACAAGGAGATGTTTCTGCTGTGGAACATCAAGAGTGTACCAGAAGGAACTTGATTACAATATGGAACTAATTGCTTCTATAGCTAATTGGATTGCTGTTTCAATGGTCCTTGTGTTGCAGACAGCCCTGTCATTGTTTGCTAAGCAGCCAATCAGAACAAACCACAGTAGCTGAGAAAAAGCTAGAAAACTACTAACAGGGAATAATAAAAAACTTTTCTGTCCTTGGATTATGAGCGTGTCGTGTGTCCGTCTCTACTGCGACACCCCTTCCCATCATTTGGACTCGCCACCAAGCAACAGCTTCACAAAAAGGTGAAATCAATTTTTTGGTAGCACCTTTAAGGACCTCACTACCCAGAGCCTGCTCCATGGGCATTAGATCAACACAGCTCAACAGTAGCTGAGCGTCTGCTGCTGACTTAGACCACCCTCAACTGGACTGACTAAACCTACAAATGTGCACAATGGTGCAGTCCATACGATTATTCCATGTATGAACGGCCACATCAACTGATCCTTCAGATTTGAAGGAAGTCCTGGCCATACATTTTACACCTGGACCCTCTACACTGCTGCAAGAGAAGGCTGATTTAGTGAGGTTGGAGTTTTGTAACTCTTGGGTACAGACTGATGAGAGTTTCCATCTTTACACCCAGTGGGAAGGGTTGGCCAGATAGCCCGAGCTGGATGAGGATCTAACAACTAGACCTGCCTCAAGGAGGAATAGCATTTACAGACAGAAGTGAGCAAAGCAGCCAGGACAGGCCACCTATGTTCAACCCTTCATCAGGACCAAATTGTACTGCATCTGACCAAGGTGCATGGGCCACCTACACTTAACCCGGAAAGGGACATATATGAAAATACATGTCTGTTAAATAGCCAAATGCCTCATCATCTCATTAATCATGCACATGAATGGATGGATGAGATTCCCACTGTCCCTACTATCCAGTGAAACCAGAGCTAAGGGAACAGGCTTGGTGGACTCAGTGGGGAAAGAAGACCCTGTAGAGCCTGGTGTACAGTCAGCAGCCACTGTGGGATGATCCCCTGTTGGAATCCAGGCCATCGCTGAAATACCACTACTGCCATTGTTTTGGTGAGCAGACCTGGCCTGACCGGGAGAGGAGGGAAGGCCTCCCATGGCAGCAGCAGGCAGACCATGTCTGAGACCCCAGGGAGTAGACCTGGCCTTCCCTGACCAGATTTGGCATGCTGGGGACAGGGGGTACACCTGGTCCCCTGTCCCACTGGGGTGACGTGACCTCCCATCCCAATGGAGGGCACACCTGCTGCCCGTGACCGGACTTGGCCAGTGGGGGACACGAGTGTTTCCCAGGCCTGGGTTCTGGTGCTGTCCCTGCCCACCCAGTGCCTGAGCGGCTCCAAGCCAGCCCTGCCACACGTTCCTCCCCCAGCCTTACCTCCCTGAACCACCACCCCCACTCCAGTCCATGCTGACATCAGACTTGTCTCCAGCCTGCTCAAAAGTCCAGATCACACACAGGCACAGGCCATCCACTGGGACATTCCAGAGCTCTTGCATCTTCCAACGACTTGGCAGGTCACACGCAGTCACCAGTGTCCATGAGGACAACACAGGGCTCTCTACATCTTAAGGAGCCCATTTGGCACAGGCACTCATTCAGCTTCCAGGGTGACATCCCAGTGCTCTCCATGATCCTAAACAACACTGAGGTCATGGGCAGTCCCAGGGGCTCCACGGGGACATCCCAGGAGTCTCCCATTTGCCAAACCACACTGACCTCACAGGCTGTCACAGGCTCTCAATGCCAACATCACAAGTGTCTCTAGGCTGCTAAGCAGCTGCCATGTCACAGGCACTCACACGGCTTCCACGCTGACATCCTAGAAGTCTCCATGATGGGGAAAAGTTGTCTTGTCACAGGCACTCCCAGCAGCTCTATGGTGACATTGCCAGGCTGTTGAAGGCTGCAAAAGAACCATGAGGTCCCACGCTGTTACAGGGACTCCACAGGGACATGCCAGGGCTCTCCAGGCTGCTAAAGAAGGGCTTTGTCACAGGCACTCCCAGGGCTTCCACTGTGACATGCTAGCGTCTGCTGTGCTCCTAAAGATCAGGGAGATCCCAGGCAATGGCAGCAGCTCTGGGCTGACATGCCATGTGTCTCTAGGCTGCTCAAGAACTCTGATGGCACCAGCAGGGACAACAGTTCCATGGGGACATCCCAGCTTTCTCTAAACTGCTCAAGAGCACTCAGGTCACAGACCCTGCCAAGGATCCCACCCTCACATCCCAGAGAGAGTCAGGTTTTTCAAGAGCCCCAAGCTCACCTGCATGAGCCTCACACGCCTTCCATGGTGACATCGCAGGGCTCTCCGGGGCTTCCAAGGAGCCAGGAGGTCACTGGCAGTGACAGGCGCTCCATGCTCACATCCTAGAAGACTCTGGGCTGCCAAAGACAGGTCAGGAGCAGTCACACAATGACATATCAAGCCTCTTTAATCATCCTCCTCTCTCCCTCACCCTCGCCACCGCCACTGCCCCTCCCCTGCGCCTCACCGCGCCCCACGGCTCCCGGGGAGGGAAGGAGGGAGTCTCTGGGAGCCGCCGCACTTCCTGCCCCCCGCCCTGTGCCCGCACAGGCAGCAGCGGCATCTCTCGAAGGCCGGGGCCCGGCTCTCCAAAGCCGCCGTGCCCCTGCCCCGCCTCCCGCCTTCATTGCTGCCTCACTCCCTCGCCCCGCTGCGCTCCTGCTCGGCCCCGCCGCGGGCTGAAGAAGAAGCGGCGCCGGCGTGCGACAAACGGCAGCAAGGCAAAAGACTCCAAGCGACGCACCCAGAAATGTCCTTGGCAAAGAGACCCCGCGCGTGGCCCGGCAGCGCCCGCAGCCCGTGGCCAGCCTCAGCCGTGCCCGGCTCCCCCTGCTCGCCGAACGCGCTCGCTGCCCCCGCGCAGCCTCCTCCTCTCCCGGCCCCGCCGCCGCCACCCGCGCCTGGGGACCCCAATCCAAAAGACAAATGCAAAAGAAAAAGCGGCCTTTTCCGGGTGGTGCTGCCAATGGGAAACAAACACCTCCCACACTCCCCTCCAAGAGCCCTGCCCATGGCCGCACCTCCGCCTGCCGCGCTGAACAATCAAACAGCCCGCAACATCCAAGCCCAATTCCCTCTTGGCACCTGGCAGCAGCAAAGCCCAAAGCCGGCCAAGGGCGCCCGGCCCCGCGCTCTCGCGGCGGCCGGGGCAGCTCGGGCCGGCCTCTGCCGCTCGCTTCGGGCCGGCCTCTGCCGCTCGCCACGATCCCACAGCCGGGCTGCGGGTGCGGCTCTGCGGGCTCTCAGGGCAGCGGGGCCGGGCCGGCGCAGGCGGAGCCAAGGGAGGCGGCTCGCCGGGAGCCTGGGGCGGTGCTCTGCGTGCGACAGGGAAAAAAACCAACCTTCATCAAAAAGTACTCGGCTGGGACGTGATGGTGAAAAAGAAAGGAGTGCGATTTAGGGGACTGGGAGCTCTCCGGGGCACAGGAGCCCTGGAGCTTGCAGCCCGAGGCGGCTGCTGCCGCTTGCCAGTGCCATCACATCTCTTGAGCAGCGTGGAACCCGCTGGGATGGCAGCACTGAGGCCCTGGCAGTGCCTGTGACATCAGGGCTTCTGAGCAGCCTGGAGACACGTGGCATGGCAGCACTGAGAGCCTGTTGTGGCCTGTGAGCTCGGTGCGCTTCACAAACGGGACGCTCCTGCCTTGTTCCCATAGAGCCCCTGGGCTTGTTTGTGCCCTCACTGTTCTTTAGGAGCACGGAGAGCACAGGCATGTCCTCATGGAACATCCTCCTGTGCCTGTGACACAGCGCTGCAGGAGCTCACTAAAGTCCCCTGGGATGTAGGCACAGAATGACTGTGAGTGCCTCTGAGCACACGGCTCTTCATCACGCCCACAGAGCTCTGGGGTAGCCCCATGGGAGCCCTGGGAGTGGAGCTGAGGTCAGACATCTCTGGACACCTGGAACCACCTGGGATGTGAGGATGGAAGCCCTGGGAGTGGAGCTGAGGTCAGACATCTCTGGACACCTGGAACCACCTGGGATGTGAGGATGGAAGCCCTGGGAGTGGAGCTGAGGTCAGACATCTCTGGACACCTGGAACCACCTGGGATGTGAGGATGGGAGCCCTGGGAGTGGAGCTGAGGTCAGACATCTCTGGACACCTGGAACCACCTGGGATGTGAGGATGGAAGCCCTGGGAGTGCTTTTGCCCCTCCTGCTCTTTAGCAATCCAGAGAGCCCTGGGAGGTTGTAGCAGGACACTTTGGGCTGGCTGCTTTCCCTTGGAATGTGGTCAAGGCACTTGGACAGTGACCTGCTTCCAAAGCTCTCAGTGTGGATTGAGAGGGAGCAGCATGTGGTGGTGAATGCTGCTGAAATTCCTTCTGGCTCCTGAGCCTGATTGAAGGTGCTGAGAGTGAGGCAAAGATTGAGCAGAGGAGCTGCTCAAGGGCCCTGGCCACAGCTGCGTGTCAGTCAGTGCCATTCCTGTGTAAATGTCAGCAGCCTGGAGACAGCAGTGATGTCCCAAGTGCCATCCTGCTGCAGCCCATGAGCTCGGTGTGCTTTGGCAGATGGGAGAGGCCTGGAATGTCCCCGGGGAGCCCCTGGGCTTGGCGGTGAGCTCAGTGTTGTGTAGGAGCACAGAGACGGCTGGGAGGTGTTTGTGGAAGGCCAGGGAGTGCCTGAGGCACAGGGGCTGTGTGGCACCTGGAGAGCCCTGTGTTGTCCCCACGCAGCCCCTGGGAGTGGGCGTGAGGTGGGAAGTGTTTGGAGGATTTGGAGGCCTGGGATGGCATGGGATGTCAGCATGGAGGGCCTGTGCTCAGGTGTGATCTGGTGCCTTGTGGTGGTGCATTGGCCGTGGGTGCCCTTTTTCAGCGCCAGCAGGATGGGAGAAATGCTGCTCAGGGCTGGGCCTTGAGGAGCTGCAGCCTGGCTGAGCTCTTGTGGAGTTGATCACAAACACTGAGTGCTCCCAGCCAGGGCTGCTGCTGTGTACCATGCTGCTGCTTTTCTGCTTTTTCTAGCCTTGGCAACATGGTTTTGGCCTGAATGGGGAAGTGGTGTCTGCTTTGTGTAAAAGGTGGAATACGTGCTCTTTGTCACAAGAGGGAAACACGGAGTGCAGCTCTTACTAGAGACGACTGGCAGGCAATTAGAGCAGAGACTGAGAACGCAGATGTTTGAGCAGTGGTGTGTGGAAAGAAGCATCTGACTGCACGTTTGACAAGAATAGTGTGGAAGGAAGACTGGGGAAAACAAAATGAAAGGGAAATGAGTCTAAAGGGGCTATAACACATTCCCTTCCCCGGTGCCTGTATTT
The DNA here is from genome assembly GCA_034509425.1 of Eopsaltria australis. Lineage (NCBI taxonomy): Eukaryota > Metazoa > Chordata > Aves > Passeriformes > Petroicidae > Eopsaltria > Eopsaltria australis. The sequence goes on from JAVTVJ010000953.1 coordinate 12,803, forward strand.
TAGGAGTATAGCTCCAGATTCTAGCACTCTGTGGACTTGTCAAAATTTGGGGATTTTAGTACACAAATGTTGTATCCCCAGAAATTAGATAGTGCCTGAAGAAAATTGAAAGGAGACTGTAGAATTTTGTGAGAAAACATTTGGTAAATAAATAGAAAAAAAAGTGGAAAAATAAAAAGGGCAGGGAGGGTATATAAAGAGTGGTTAATATTCTACAGGGGTGACCAGAAGGAGATAAAAGACACTTAAGGAGAAGATGGAGACTTGTGAGAACAAGGGCATGCCTAGAGCCAGTCCCCTAAGATGTGTTTTAGTCTATTAGAAAGAAATGGTAGGAATTGGAGGCTCTGAAAAGAAGGGAACTGGAGTTAAATACTGTAACCAATGGTGGCCTTTGTATAAACTGGAAGACAGAGCAAAGTGGCCACTTATTGAGACTTTATATTATAATACTCTGTTGTAGCTAATGTTGTTTTTGAGATGAGAAGGAAAATAGGGAGAGGTTTCTTATGCCAATCTATTGTTTTATCTCAGGAACCACCCCAAATGGCAAAGAGATTGTGGGATCGGGCCTCCCTCTGACCCCATGGTGTTAGCCCTTGAAAAAGAAAGTAGAAATGACAAGAGAAGAATGAAATGGTGTTCTTTGGTGTGCAGTATAGGCCAGAGATGTACAAAACCTGACAAAGTTTATCAAACAGTAGCACAGGAACAAGAATGAAGGGATTGTTTGCTCAAGCCTCCCCCTAGGAGAAGACAGGAGGAGGAGGGTGACTCAGAAGGAAGATGGTCTCCAACTCCAGCTCCCTGTCCTTCAGACACTCCCATCTCATCCCGGACCAGAAAACATGTGTTCCAGGCACCTTTACGGGAGGCAGTGGGACCAGAGGGAGAAAGGAAGTTAGTTCAAGTCTACATTTGACATGGAGGCGTGGGAAAAAGTTGCTAAAAATTATCAGAGTGATTGGATGGGCACTGCTCAATGCCTACAGTTTATAATAAAACAACATAACCCAGAGTGGAGTGATATGCAGTTGTTGTTAGATGTTCTGATGGAATCTAAAAAGCAATTGATTTGAACAACAGCAGGGAATTTAGCAGATGATGATTATCCAAAGTGGCAGAGAGAAGAGCAGAAATGCAGAAATGCAAAGACTATCAAGAATGGATTGCAAGCGGGATGGAGAGAGCCATTGCCAAAAGCATAAATTGGTCAAAGTTGTCTGAAGTGAAGCAGGGTCCTTCTGAGTCACCATCTGAATTCCTGGATGGTCTGAGGGAGGCTCTGCGCTGATATACATGGCTAGACCCTGGGACTGAGGGAGGAATGCAACAGTTAGTATCCCTCATTTGAGGGTCATCCACTAAAACTATTGCACGCAAACTTCAGAAGCCTTGGGGAGCAAATGCAAGGAATGTAGCAACCTTATTAGCTGAAGCATGGAGGGTATATAGCAATGGAGAAGAGAGGTACAAGAAGAGAAGGGGGAGACTGGTAGTAGTGGGAACAGAAGAGGGGAAAGGAAATCATAGCCAAGGACTATTTAAACAAGGAATAGCCAGACAAGGAGCACCTAGACAAGGAGCACCCAGTCCAAGTCTGCCCTGGTTAGATCAAAGATCAGTGTGCAGTTTGCAAACTATTGGTCATTAGAAAAATGAATGCCCAGAAAGGAAACAAGACAAGCAGCAAGGAAGAAGAGGCTGGGAGAGAGTGATCGCAGATGCAAAAGAAGACTGAAGAGGACTGGGGGAAAACCTTCCCGAGCAGACCCTCAGGTTATAATGAAGCTAGGGGAAAATGAAAAAGGAGTAGAATTTTTGGTTGATACGGGAACTACATATTTGGTTTTAAAGAAAGCCTTAATGACTGTGGGGGATAATTCTATCATGGTAAAAGGGGCAACTGGCCAATCTGAAAAAGCATCCTTTGGTAAATTGCTGAAACAGAAACTTGGGAAACAAGAGGGCATTCACAAATTTTTGTAAATACACAATTTTCCAATGCCAATTTTAGGAGCACTTTTAAAAATAGGGAAATTACTCTGGAGGTGAATGATCAACAGTATTTAGGAATATTAAGTTTAATATTAACAGCCATTGAGACTGGAGAATAGATTAGTGAAGAAACAATATATGAAGTGTTTCCTGGAATATGGGCCACTGATGTGCCAGGGAGAGCAAAGAATGCACCCCCTATACAAATTAAACTTAAGGAAGGGAAACAAGCGGTCAGGATGAAGCAATACCCCCTGAAACAGGAAGAGAGGGGATCAGACCGGTCATTGAAAACTTTTACAATCGGGACTGTTAAAAAAAAGGTTAATCTGATTTTAACACTCTTCTCCTACCTGTCTGTAAAC